>JAADVZ010000434.1:0-24915 GCA_023335925.1 Pythium phragmitis
CCCCCCCCCCCCCTGTTGTGGACGTGACTCTGTCTGAGTGCCGTGCCGTGCCGTTGCTAGAGTGTTATTCCAGCACAAGAATAGATCCCCCGCAGAGACACCACCATCAACCGTTCGATCTCGTCAACGGGTCATTGATCGCCAATGGTTCGTCGCTCGTTGGTCATGGTGGTCGTAAACAAAATGTTCACGACCCTCAAGAGATCCGCGGATTTGCTGCTGCGATGCCACGGTCGAATCCCAGACGCATCCGTTTCCCGCGGACGCCGAAGTCGATTGGGCCTGTTCTCGTGGACATCCGACCATTCATGCAGACGGACCGACTACCAACGAACGCTGCCGAAGCTCCGCGGGATCAAGCATTGGTGGTCGTTTTATCCTGCTTCTGGAGCAAAAATGGACCAAATATTGTGTTTGTCACCAAAACAAGGTAGGTGTTGAACAATGAGTTGGTGAACTGTGTGAGTAAAATAGCGTGTTATGATAAAAGAGGATTGGAGACTCTTCGACGGGACACTTCTTTCCCACCAACACGCGTGGTGTTGCGGTTGCTGAGACCCTCACGGATGGATGACTGTCCCATGGGGAAGAATGCCAAGGAAATCTGTGACCCGGTCACTGACCGCTACAGTATCAGTGGACGCCACCAGAAGAACGTCTAGGATATCTGGAACCTCTACCAGAAGACGCTGCCGAGGAAACATCACTTCTCAATTTGAATTCTCACCATCACAAGAAAAATGCGCGCCTTCTTCACCATCGCCTCCTCGCTCTGTGCGCTCGTCGCCGCAACCGCGTCTGCCCAGACTTGCCCGCCCGCTGGTTTCAGCGCCAAAGCCGTCTTCAACCCGACCAAATTCTTCGATGGCCGTTGGTTCACGATCAAGCAGATTCCTGTGGCTTATCAGCCTGAGAACGAGCTGTTCTGTGTGACAGCGAATTACACGATCGAGACCACGAACGTCTGCAGGATCTTCCGCTGCAACGACAATGTCGTGCGTGTGAACAACGGTGCTAACGTGGGCAGTGTGACGGGGGAGCGCAAGACTGCGAGTCTGAACGGCTTGATCAAGGACCCGACCAAGCCCGCCGAAGTGAGCGTCGGCCCGGCGTTCTTGCCGTCGATTCTGTACGGTCCGTACTGGGTGGTGGAGGCCGGCACGTTTGAGGAGCTCCTCGCGGGCAACACGCAGTTCACGGGAGATAACTACGAGTGGGCGATCATCACGGGAGGCGCGCCAGATGTCGCGACTGCAGGCGGGTGTCTGCCGGGTACGGGGGCGCTCAACACAGAGGGCTTTTGGCTCTTCAGCCGCACAGCGGACGTCCCGCAGGAAGCTACTGATAAGCTCGTCGCCTTGGCCGCCTCCAAGGGCCTCGATGTGACGGCGCTCAAGACCGTGGTCCAGACTGGCTGCACGTACGCGTAAACTGCGACTGCGATCCCGCCTGATGTGGAACGACCGAGAACCAGCACGCGTCACTCGGCTCAACGTTTTAACACGAAGTTAATGAACATGCTATGCTTTTTGGACATTGGGTGCGCTCTTATCAAAACCCTCACGAGTAAAAGCTGGAACCACGGAGATGACACGGAGCACTACAGCTCAACACTACGTACTAGTGGTAAAGACTGCCGTGGTTGCGTCTTGGGGATCGTGGACGTTGATGCCCAATGCCACAACATCACTCAACCCTCGATAAGTATTGGTGGTAACCCCTCGATTCTTGAGGGATTACGTCCCGAGAATCGAAACAGCTTCAACCTCTCTTATCGAATGGATACACATATCTCTTTACAAAGGTAATGTAGTGACCATCACTCTGGCCCGCTCCATTTCCCTTTTCCGCCGCGCCAACAAGCAAGCCGCGAAAGGAAAGAAATCCGGAACGGCAACATGGCGCGACTCCGCCGCTGGATGGACGCGCTGCAGCAAGACACGATTCTACTGTCGCACCCCCCGAAAGCCACCGTCGACTCCGCGCTCGCCTCCGGTATTGTCTGGCTCTGCTGGTTCCCGACGCTCGACAGCGATCCCACGCCGGAGTTTCTTCTCGTGTACGAGGCGCTCGAACTGCTCGCGCTGTGCGCGCTCGTTGATTACGACAACTGGCTGCGGGTTGTCAAGGAGATATGGCCAAAGGAAATGACGTTCTGGGCCGACGCGTTTTATCCCGACAAGTTTGAGCTCGGCGTCGAAGTCCACGCGGACGCGCATGGGCAACTCAGCAAATGGGCGCAGCGTGCGTGGCTCGTAGATCCGGCGATAGCAAGCTCAACAAGCGCCAATTATGCAATCGTGCGTGACCAGTATGAGGCGGTGTTGCGCCGGTGTTCGGTTGTTCTCGATCCGTTCAAGGTGATTCGCGTGAAGATCGTGCTGGATGAATTGGCGTTAGATCAAGCCGACGAGTATTCGCTGCTTTTGTTTGAGATCGTGCAGCTCGCGCGAACCCAAGCTGCGCGCAAAGTTCGAGTCATGGCGCCGTGTCGTTGGCCACCACTGTTTTGGCTCTTCAAGGTTCAAGTGGACACGGATCGCAGCGACTTGACCGTGTCAGACATCCTCCTCATTGAGGAGATCACTTCTTGTGGTGTGCGCGTACCAGCCCTCTCGTTCTTCTTAGTGGACACGCTGAACAAAGACCTCACACTCCACAAGCTCGCATGTTTGCAACGTATGATCGTTGCCCCAAAGAGGACCGCTTGCGTTCCTGTCGAGTGCCTCATCATCGACCTCCACGCGGACAGTAAAACGTTGGACAACGTTTTTGCATCGGTTTTCTACAGCAAGACTGTTCGCGAGCTCTGCGTGGAGATAAATGTCGACTTTGATCAAGGTGGCCGCGAAAGACTGATTTATTGGCTCGCACTCTGCGCCTTTGGTCGTTACGGCTGTCCGTCTCTCGACGTTCTGCGCCTGGATGCGAGCGAGCTTCAGATTCGCGACATACAGATACTCGGACGCGCGCTACACGAAGACGACGCATTCATCCGACTATTTCCCGAAGCGGCAGGAGTCACAGAAGATGAGTGCACGGTCGCGAAGGCGGCTCAGATTTCGCTTACTCGCTCGCTTGGCGCCAGGGAGACTCCAAGGCATTTACCAGTCAACTTCAGCCTCCCCGTCGAGACGCTACGAGCCATCGCTGTCGACAACCACATGGTGAGCTTGCTGCTTCCTGGTTGGGGTCAAGCGTGGGTTTACCATTCCGATGCCACTCTCAATCGAGCGCCAGAAGGAGCAAGCGCGTTGTTCCCAAAGACGCCACCCATCCGCCACCTCGCTTTAGAGTGCGCCAACGAGCCCGTGGTTATCGAGTTGCTGGGTTTGGTCGGCGGCAGACTCAGCTCACTCGAACTGGACTGGACGGACGACGACCAACCTTTCTCCGTGGACGGTATCCGTGCCGTGTTTGTCGCGTGCCCCAATCTCGACATAGTCAATCTCTCCGGTATCAGCATCGAGTCGTTGGATGTGCTGGCGCAATGCTACGCGGACGGCACTTGTCGGTCTGATCGACTAGTTCTTTTTGTTGAACACCAGCCACTACATGAGACTGACGCGCCCAAGTTTTTCGATTTGCTCGCGGATGAAGACCACCTGATGTCCCAACATATCGGAGAAATCTACCTCAACTTCTACACACCCCAGTTGACGAATCAACTACGTCAACTGCTTTCAACAGCAGCAGAAATGCTGAAGCACAACCAATACCTGTGGAACTTGGACATTCGTATTGAGTTCCACGATGAAGCCACCCGACTCGACGCGCAAAACTCGATTGGCATCATTGAAGGTCTCTTCACGAGTCTCGACAGGCGCAGTGTCGCGATACGAGTGGCACCGCTTTGCATCAAGGCGAAACTGGCGTTTCTGAGTATTCTCCGTGAGTCGCACGACGGGCCTCGTCTCTCCGCACGCTCTAGTTTCGATGCAAGAGTGGTCGACTTGATATTTAAATTTGCGGCGGAGTGCAAGAGGCGACGCGTTCAAGTCTTCGCCGCGTGAGAAGAAAGTCAAGCTGCTGTTCGCAAAGTCAACAAGACCTGGTGAGTCCTACTGACCGCGTCTTTCGAAACGTCACGGCCGAGCCACGCAGTAGCAATCCCTTTTTTGTCTTGCGTTGACCAAACTCAATACAGACCTTTCAGAGAGCGATATACTATGAGCAGCACAGTCGAAAGCAAACATAACGTTTGCTGTGGCTCACGATCACGCCATCTCTCGACTCCCACAAGCCAGAGCATGGCGTGGAGATTAATGAGAGACCATATCATGTGAGCGACTGCCACTTAGGGACAACGCACATTTTGACAGGGACACTCACAGTATCGCAGAAAAGCTTCCAACTGAGTCGTGCGTGGCTGGACTGGTTTGCTATCTGTGTTGCAAAGGAGACTTTAACCTGTGCAAACGGATGTAGAGGCGTTGATCTACTTTCGAGCATTACTCAAATAAGCGCTACAAGTGCATGCCAGACGACTGCGGATCGTGTCAGCTTGCGGCCGACGAGGCAGAGGAGACGAGTTTCGTCTGGTTGCATGTGAGTCACATTACGTGACTACAGTCCGCACCGGATCGTCATGCACGAAATGCTTGAGCCGCTGGCGACGCTCGTAGTCGTCGAGTCGACAGGGAAGTCGACTCTGGCTACTGGCACAATATGATACGACGTGTAGCTCAGCATTCTATCTAATCAATGGAACTGTGTCGAGCGTTCTGGCCACATGACACATCCCCACAACCAGGAACTTCAACCTGTGTAATCGACTGGATACATATATCATTTATAGCAGGTGTTTCTTCGACCAACACTCTGGATCGCTTCTCCGCCAAATCAAGCAACCTGCAAGAGGAAACGCCAGCGAAAAGCATGGCGCGGCGCGAGCGGCTCGCTCCGTGGCTGGATGCGCTACGCATCCACACGCGACTAGCGCCTCGACCAACGCGACATACGGTGGGTTGCGCGCTTGAGACGGGCGTGGTCTGGCTGGACTGGAAGCTGGTCACGGCGCCGGGCAACGGCCACGCACCAGAACCGCTCCTGTCGTACGAAGCACTCCAGTTGCTCGCGCTGCTGGCCCGCATCGACTACAACGAATGGATCGGTGCTCTCTCGCTCTTGTGGCCGCATACGACGCGATTTTGGGCCAACGTGTTTTATCCCGACAAGTTTGAACTCGGGATCAACGTCCGCATCGCCAACGGAGGCCAGCTAGGCAAGTGGGCCGAGCGCGGATGGCTCGCAAACCCGGCGTTAGCCAACGTCGGGGACGACTACAGTGTCGTACGAGACGATTTCGAGGCGACATTGTGCGGGATTTCTGGTGGACGCCATCCGTCCCCGGAGATTCAAGTCAGGATTCGGCTTGTTGACTCGTTCGGAGACCAAGTCCCCCATATCTCGCTCATTTTGTTCGAGAGCGCGCAGTTCGCAAGGACGCAGGCCGCGCGTGCCGCTACATCTGCGATGCCGCGCCGTTGGCAGCCGCTTTTCCGGCTCGTCGAGGTTCAAGTCAGCGACCTACACAGCGACTTGCCGCTGAAGGATATTCTCTGCGTTGAGGAGATCACCTCGTGCTGTGTTGGCGTGGAAGTTTTCTCACTTGGTTCAGGATCTAATCTGGTAACTTAATCTACCTTAATAATAATAATAATAATAAGTTCTCTCACTTGCCTCGTTGAATGTGGAGGAAGGTCCACTTGCTCTAGACAACATCGCGTGCTTGCAGCGCATGATCGTCGCTCCGGAGAAGACCGTGTGTGTTCCGGTCGAGTGCGTCGTCGTGGATTCCCACGCGACCCGTCCGACATTGGACGGTATCTTCTCCTCCGTGTTTTGCAGCAAGACCATTGCCGAAGTCGCCATTTCCAACACATCCGCTATTGGGGATTAGCACGTTGGCCGTGAAAGACTGATCTACTGGCTCACGTTGTGCACTTTTGGTCGTTTTGGATCGGTCACCACCCTACACCTCGACGCAAGCGAGCTGCAGATGAGCGATGTCCAGGTGCTTGAGCGGACACTCCGCGACGGCGACGCATTGGCAAGACTGTTTCCCGAGGCGAAGCGCATCGAAAAAGGCGAGCGCATGTTCGCGAAGGCATCAAAGTTTGTGCTTGCTCGTCCGCATGATGCAACCGAGTCGCCCGAGCCGACCATGGTCAATTTCGAAGTCCATAACGAGAGGCTTCGAGTGATCGCTATTGATGACAGCTGGCTGAGTGTGCTTCTTCCTGGTTGGGGTCAAGCGTGAATTCACCACTCCGAAGTCTCTCTCGAACGGTTGCCAGAAGAAGACAGTGTGTTGTTCGCCAAGTCTCAGTCTACCCGGAATCTTGTCATAGACGGCAAAAGCGAACCCGTGGTCGTGGCGTTGTTCCGATTGGTCGGCAATGATCTCGGTTCACTCACAGTGCGTAAGGCGAACACTCAGCAGCGGTTTTCAGACAGTGCCATTTGTGCCACGTGTTCTGCGTGTCCCAACCTTGATTATCTCAAGCTTGGCGGCGTGGACCTCGCGTCCCTGGATGTAGTGGCACGATGCTACGAAGAGGGCACATGTTGCGCCGGCAAGTTGAGTCTGAATGTTGTTGACGATGCATCAGCCGCGACAGATTTGTGCAAGCTTTTCGACTTCCTCGCGGACAAGAGCCACCGTCTTGCCCACTTTCTTCGACAGATTAGCCTCAAGATCCACACCCCGCGGATGTCATATCAACTGCTTCGACTGCTTTCATCAGCCGCAGAGATGCTACAGCGTAATTGTTACGTGTGGTACTTGGCCATCAGCATCAAGTTCCAGGATGTAGGCACCCGCTTCGCTTCACGTGAAACAATTGCCATCTTTGAAGGTCTCTATGAGAGTCTTGACGGTCAGAGTGTCGCGGTCCAGGGGGCACCGTTTCCCATGACGGCGAAACTGGCATTTCTGAGTATCCTCCGTGAGTCGAACGAGCCCAGTTCCTCCCTACGCCCGAGACTCGATTCGGGTGTGGTCAGTATCATCTTCCAGTACGCGGCAGAATTCAAGAAGCGATGCGTTCAAGTGTTTGCAAAGTGAGACAATTACTACGCTGCATCAAGGTCTGTGTGAAGGCGCCACAAGTGTGCCACGCTGCGAAGCGTGATCTCCCATCCATAGCCCAAACCCAATACAGACTACCATCCACTCAGCGACATACCATGAGCAGTGCAGCCATGAGTACAGGAGCCTTTCTTGGGGCACACTCTCACGCCTTCCATCATCTACAGCTGGCGTCACAGGGAACCTTTTCCAGAGAACTATCGAGTTGGGTTGGGTGCGGCTGGATTGAATCCAGCCAGTGGATCTGCTTCACGTGTGCGAATGTGTTAAAGATATGGGAGTCATCCTGTCACAGGGAGATCCTCTATCATCTGATACTTGAAGCCATCAAGTCTAGATACTCTGTAGATACGACCATCACTCTCTAAGCGTTCGGTACAGTGTACCACCCCGCGAGGAGCTGAGGCTCAGATCGTGGCAAGAGACCGAGTATGGCTCAGATTCTGAGCCATAGGACCACCATGAGCGACTGGCGCTTCCTCGACGAATGGTTCCGCACGCTCAAGGGGAGTTTGCACATCTACGAACCAAGCCCGAATGTTGCAGACCAGGATGCCGTGCGGCTCGGCCGCGAAGACGCCGAGCTCTGGATCGAAGTCCGCATCCACGACGGCAAGGCGAGCAGCGCGGCGCGCTGCCACGCGGTCCATGAGGCGCTGGTGCTCACGAGTATGCTGGCAATCGCCGACTATGACGCGTGGCGCGACGCGCTGGCGTCGATCAGCGAGCTTGCCGCGCCCCCTGCTGTGGATCTCAACTCGCCGCCTCGCCGTCTCGAGCCCCAGTATCGCGTCGAGCTATCCAGGGACTCCAATTACACGTGGGCCCATGCCAAGCAGATGATCGCTAGTGAAGAACCAAGCGCGCGGTTCCAAGAGCACTACGCGATGGTGATGGACACGGCCGATCGCCACGGCATGCGCCTCGAAGGCGCCAGGCATTACCCTGTGTGCGTGTATGACTGCCCTGAGATGCCGACTCGCTCTCTCCAACTGGCATGGTTGCAAAGCGTGATCGACTCGACCATCGCACTCCAGGAAATGAAGCACGAGCCGAGCCAAGGCCACACGTTACGACTGGGTTCTATCGACTTGACGCTCCAGAACTGCGAGTTGCACAGCTTGGTGTTTGACAAGATCCTCGAGCTCGTCGAGACGGGGGTGCGAATCACGAGCCTCGGCATGCCGTCAACCTTCCCGGACGACTTTTCTGGAGATCGATCGGCTCGCTACGAGATATGGGCCCTTCTCGTGTGTGCTCTGTGTGGGCAGCCACAGCGCCCAACTCGACAGCCAGTCTGTGTTGAGAAGCTTGTGCTTGAGGTCGAGTACGTCTTCCCAGCGATGCTACTGCCGCTCTTTAGCGTTCTCCACAAAGCGCGCTCGCTCAAGTCGCTCAGGATCGCAACGAGCTCTCTCCAGGGCCCACAAGGAACCTTCTGGCTGTGGCTCGGTGCTACGCTGTTCCGATCCGACTCACACTGTGCCGTCGAAGCCTTGACCCTCGACATGGTCTCACTGACGCCATTGGCAATTGAATGCTTGCGAGAAGCAATAGAGGCGCCAGACCCACTGGCGCTGCTTTGGCAAAAGACGACGCAAACGGTCGGCGATGCCATTGCCGAGCCGTCGACTGCGCGTCGTGAGATCGTCGTGCCTGCCGGAACCAGTATTGGTCGGTACGGTAACGGGCCCGGCGCCAGTTTGATCCACATTACTGTGACTGTGGACTGGAATGGAGTCGTTGTTGATGACGACACCAGCAAGGCGACAGTTGGTGTGCTGCTATTCGGCATTGGCTTTTGCGAGATTGATCGGGCATTGCTGCCCAACAAGCGTCAGCGTATCGAGCCTCAAGCGACTCTCAGAGATGTTTCTGTCGAACATACCAACAACATTCGAACTCTGAGCTTATACATGGATGCTGACGATGACGAAGATGGTAACGGTGCTCTGCCTGCAACTTGTCGAGTGGATACGCTGCTGGAACTCGTGGGAGAGCCACTCGATGCCCTAAGCATTTGGGATCTCAGCGTGGACGATGAGCTGCTTTCGTCGTGTCTGAAGAAGTGCCCGCGTCTTCAAAGCCTACGACTTCAAGGCTGTCCACTAACGTCAATGGATGCGATCATCCAATCGTACGAGCGAGGCGGACAGACCTCCAGTTTGGAGCTGACGGCCATTGAGGTCGGAAAGCCATTTCTACCCAAGTTCGAAGCTTTCCTCCGTGCACTGCTGGTGCCGAGCGCCATGAAACGAACGTTCAAGAAGCTTCGCATTGGCCACCAATGGGCCAGTTTGTATCGTCAGTCAACTGCAGACGTGCTCAAGCAAGTGCTGGACGACCAGCTGACGCTCGACTATCTGCATTTGTACCGGTGTGAGAACCCGCGCGTTGCCCCGACGATCAACTGGGACATTGAGAACCACCACGGAACGATCATTCCCATACCAGGCGTTCCGCCACTGGCGGTTCGAGTTGCGTTTGCGAGTGTGGTGACGGCGAGATATGCGTGGCTCGACAACGATGTCGTGGCGCGTGTGTTTGAGTTCGTTGGTCAGACGAAGCAGCGTGTCGTGATCTCGGAGGCCAACTCGTTCTACAACTCACGCTTTGCAATGCATCGATAGGTTTGGGAGTTTGGGTCTTGGACACGAGAGAAAGTGCAGATGCAAAGCAAAGAGATAGAGAGATGTTTGTGTAGTTTTTTGTTGTTGTTGAAAACGGCAACCATACTGCTCGTCATGGCTTCCCATCACGTGTCGGATATGTAGCCATCTTATAAATCCATGGGACCATCACTCCCACAGTTCAAGTACACTGTTCCAGTCCAACTGTGGGGCACGTCCTCGAAAACGACAATGGCTCACTTATTCTCTTGGGCGCAACCAACCACCATGAGCGACTGGCGCTTCCTGGACGAGTGGTTCTGCTCGCTTAAAGGCGCCGTGCGTATCTACGATCCAAGTCCGTGGGTTGTCGACAATGACACTGTGCGGCTCGGTCGCGATGAGGACGAGCTCTGGATCGATGTCCGCATCCGCGACGGCAAAGCGGCCAACGCGGCGCAGCGCAAGAAGCGATGCCTCGCGCTGCACGAGGCGCTAGTGCTCACGAGTATGCTGGCCATCGTCGACTATGACGCGTGGCGCGACGCGCTGGTGTCGGTCAGTGAGCTCGGCGTGCCTCCAGCGGTGGACCCGGAAGCCACGCCACGCCGTGTCCAACCGCAGTATCGCGTGGCACTGCCTACGGAAACCGAGCACTCGTGGGCCAACATCCAGCAGATCATTGCCGGCGACACACACAGAAGCGATCGATTCCGCGAGCACTACGCGATGTTGGTGGAGACGGCTGGAATGGGATCCAAGGGCGTGAAGTGGTTCCCCATCCGCGTGTATGGGTTCCCCGACCAGGTGACTCGCCCACTCCAACTCGCATGGATTCGAAGCATGGTCAACACGGTCACGGCATTGCAGGAGATCGACGACCAATCAAACGACGGACCGGCGACGTTGCGTCTCGACTCGCTCTCGTTGACCCTCCAGAACTTTGAGATCCACAGCTCAGTCTTCCGCGCGCTACTCGGGCTCGTTGAGACGGGCGTGCAGATCACGAGCCTCGGTATGCCCCTCAACTATCTTGCGATTGGTGGAAACCCTGATTTGGCACGCGACGAGGTGTGGGGTTTTCTCTTGTGTGCTGTTTGCGGGCGTCCCCAACGCCCCACGCGAAGGCCCGTTCGTGTCGGAAGCTTGTGCTGGACATGGTGTATGATCTCGTCGGCCTGCTGCCGCAGCTCTTGAGCTGTTTAAGCGAAGCGCGCTCACTCAGGTCGCTCAAGATGTCGGTGGGCTGTGCTTGTGCCGATCCGCACGGCATTTTCTGGACGTGGGTCGGTGCCACAGTGTTCCGGTCCGACTCGCAGTGTGCCGTGGAGGTACTGACCCTCGACATGGTCTCACTGACGACTCGAGCGATGGACTGCCTGCGTGAAGCCATGGAGGCGCCAGACCCACTCGCACTGCTCTGGCAAAAGACGACGCGAACGGACAGTGGTGCCAGTGGTGGGCAGACCACGCGTCGTGATTTCGTTGTGCCCGCTGGAACCACTGTCTATGTGTACGGGACTGGACGCGGCTATACAGTCCCATTCGCCGTACCCTTGGACTGGGGTGGAGTCGTGGTCCATGAAGACTCGGCCGAGATGACACTCGGTATGCTATTGTTCGGCATTGGGCTTTGCGAGATCGATTGCGCTTTGCTGCCCAATAAGTTTCCCCGTGTCGAGCCTGAATCAACTCTCAGCGATTCTCCTGTCCAGCATTCCAGCAACGTTCGAACTCTCTGTTTGAGCATCGAAGCGAGCGAAGGCGAGGACGAGAACGGTGCTCCCCTCGCATCTTGCGGAGAAGATGCGTTGCTTGATCTTGTGGGCGAATCGCTCACGGCCTTGAGCCTGAGTGATCGTGGCATGGACGACGAGCTGCTTTGGTCATGTCTGGAGAAATGCCCGCGCCTTCAGAGCCTGCGTGTTGAACGCTGTCGACTGAGAACGATGGATCTGATCGTCCAGTCGTACGCGCGAGGCGGACAGATCTCCAGTTTGGATTTGACCGCGATCAAGGTCTCCGAATCTTTTCTCCCCAAGTTCGAAGCTTTCCTGAGAGCGCTGCTAATCCCGAGTGCACTGAAAGGAACGTTCAAGAAGCTCCACATTGGCTCTCGGTGGGCCAGCTTGTTTCGCCAATCAACTGCAGACATGCTGAAGCAAGTGCTCGATGATCCTAAGACGCTCGACTGTCTCCATTTGTACCGGTGTGAGAACCCGCGCGTTGCCCCGACGATCAACTGGGACGTGAAGAATCACCACGGAACGATCATTCCCGTACCAGGTGTTCCACCACTGGCGGTTCGAATTGCGTTTGCGAGTGTCATCCGTCAAATGTTGGATCTCCCCGATAGTGACGCCGTCGCACGTGTGTTTGAGTTCGTTGGCCAGACCAAGCAGCGCGTCGTGATCTCCGAGGTTGACACTTATTACAACTCGCGTAGATTTAGAAGGCGTCAATGAACGCGATACGATACATACAGTGTCTCTGTAAGCAAGATATCCACGGGAGAACTGGAAAGAAAGCGGCAATGGTGGCAGTTATGGCGCAGCATAAAGAGTGCGTTAGAGTCTGGAGAGGTCTCGTCTACGGGTATAGTATTGGACATCACGCGCGACGTATCCAGGCCGTTGCTCAAAGCCACGGCCACGATACGTATGGTGCAGATACTGCGAGCCACTGTTAAACGCCTGGATTCACCAAAGATCTGGGAAATCAATCCATGGGGAAGATCTCCAGCGGGGCTTTCCCGCTCTGTGTGGGTGTACCACCTAGGAATGAGATCCACCGATCCACCGTCGTGTCTGCTCGCTTGATAGCACCAGGAACCGGCTCACCACTGCAGGCGCTCAGATTGCGGGCCGGATTCCTGTTTGGGCCGTGGGACATGCCACGATCTTCGTGCATTCCTAGATAACGTGCCCAGCGATCAACACGGATGTGTTCCCGGTTTCCGCGTGGTCGGCGAGTTCTTGTGGTAGAACCCCGCAGAGATACAGTCACGGGTTTCGCACCCCACAGTGTGATTACCGTTCGAAAGGCGAAACACCGTGCGTCGAGGGACTCTCTCACCGGCAGAAATGACCACAATTTAGTGACACAGCGAGGAGGGGGTCAACTTCAAGTGTGGCAAGTTCGGTATCTTTGCAGTCAATGTCACTAAAGTGAGATCCCATGAGGAAACTGAATACTGAGTAGCATTCAGAACTCAGTTGAGCGACAAAAAATCTCTCCAGCTGAGACTTCAGAAACGTCCAGTTTGCGAGATCTCTACGCGAGTGACTGTTCACATCATTTCCCTCTGTCCACCACGCAAGTCAATGGTCACGTGAGAAAATTTCGCTGCATCGACAACAGCCGCTGCCGCGGTCGCCCATGCAAATTGAGCAGTCTGATACCGAGGACGGTTTGTACCGGGTGCTATTATGGTGCAAATACTGACTTGGACATCTACAAAGCGACATTTTCCTGCGCAAAACCAGTCACTGGCGGCGACGGATTCGTCGGAAACGTCTGGGCATGGGATACATTCGGTCTTCGTACGCGCCGCATAGCGCACCTGCCCACACCTCTCCCATCCCACATGTGGAGGGCGGTACTCACTTCTGTATCAAGAATGTGATCCCTCTGCCCCGCATCTCTGCTGCCCACACGTAGGGTACATCATATGACGCCCTCCTCCATGCTTGGTTCCTGCCATGTGCCCGAACTCGCTCGGGAGACATTGCGCTCCACCTAGGGGGCACGTGGGGGCAGTGAACTTTTCACCGTACGATCGGGCACTCGAACCTCCAACACCCCTTGGCCACAAGCAGCTCATTCGCAAATCTCTCTGGCAGCCCGCAAGAGATACCCCGGACACCCAATCTTCCTCCTCCCAGCCTCCTCAGTGCTCTTCTCTTCCCAGACGCATCATAATGGTGCACGTCTCCTCTTCGCTACTCGCGGCAGCGACCTTTGCAGTCACGTTCGCGCCGCAGTCTACCCACGCAACGTCCATCGCCATCAACCCAACCACGCCCCTGGGTGTCACGTGCACGCTCAACGCCCGGAACCCGGCGTTCGGCGGCAAGCCAGCTGAAGATATGGTTGAACCCATCATTATTCAGGACGACAAGACGCTATCGAAAGCCGAAGTGTTTCGGCAGGTCGCGCAGAATGTGTCGGTCGATATCTCGGACTCACCCGCACAAGTCATGCCGGCGCACCGCAAGCTCGAAGTCACAAGCGCTGACGTGTTGCGCCTCGAGCAATACTTCGGCACGTCCATGGACAAGAACGTCAACTCAATCTTCCAGAAGTATGGAAGCGCCGGAATCAGTCCGGCTCCGTGGCCAAGCAGCTACTGGCCCATCTACCAGGACAGTATCAACGCCCGCTGGAGCACGGAAGAGTCGCCCGCCGAGAAGTACGCACAGGCATACGGGCTCAACGTCAAGCAGTTTACGGACAAAGTGTCGAGCAGCCTCGGCATTGACTCCCAGGCGTCGCCGACGCGCACTTGCACGGACGACAGCCAGTGCGCGCGTTTCAAAGACGGCAGTTCGTGCTCTCGCCGTGAAGGAGGCCTGACTGGCTATTGCATTCCGACGTGGTATGGCATTTGCCACGCGTGGGCACCCGCCGCCATCCTGGAGGACGAGCCTCGATGCAGCGTGGTTAAGAATGGCGTCACGTTTCGGCCGTTTGACATCAAGGCCTTGATCACCGCCGTCTACGATGGGGCCGGTACATCCGTTGTGTTCACTGGTGCGCGCTACAATGGCGCTGGCTCGACCCGCGACGAGTATGGTCGCTTTACAGACGCTGCCGAGCGCGATCTTGGTCCCGGCTTTTTTCACATTGCAGTGACCAACATCATGGGTCGGTTCAAGAAGTCTTTCGTCGTGGACGTGAACGCCGACGCGCAGGTGTGGAACCAACCCGTTCGATCCTACAGTCTTCGTCAGCCAGTGATCATGACGCCCGACGAGGCTGCGAAGCAGTACTTTAAGGTGCCAAAGTATCCGTTCAACAAGGACGCCAAGTCGATCGCGTACGTCGAAATGACGTTCAAGTACATTAACGAGTACAACCAAGATGGCCCGCTCGTGTCCACCGGCGTCGTCGACGCTGCGACAGCCACCCGCGTGTACTACTATCTGCTCGAGCTCGACGCGAACCAAAACATTATTGGTGGAGAGTGGCTCAAGGAGTCGCAGACGGATCATCCGGATTTTCTCTGGTTTGCCACAGCGAAGCCCGACAAAAACACGGTGACAGGACTTGGTCTCAGCTACGCCAATGTGGCCGACCTACTGCAACAGTCGGTGGCTTGTCCTACCGTGGTGCCAACCCTGACGCCGACGCCGACGCCAACTCCCACCCCGACAGTAACGTTGACGCCAACGCCAACGCCAACTCCGACAGTGACTTCGACCCCAACCCCCACTCCCACTCCTACCGCGACTCCAACGTCGACGCCAACGCCAACCCCGTCCGCGGCTCCGACACCAACGCCCACCCCGTCTTCGACGCCAACGCCGACACCCACGACGACACCTACACCAAGCGAGTCGCCCACTACGCAAGCTCCAATTACGCAAGCGCCAATTACGCAAGCGCCCATTACCCAATCACCCATTTCGCAAGCGCCCATTTCGCAAGCACCCATTCCGACGCAAGCTCCTGCCCCTCCCTCCGGCAAGTTCTGTGGCACCGGCCTCACGGGAGCCTTCGCTTGTCCGAGCGGAGAGTACTGTCAGCCGTGGAACCCGTGGTTCTACCAGTGCCGTCGCCTTGCCCCCAAGTGCGGAAAGCAAGAGACTGGCATCGACTTCTATGGCGCCGACATTGCTGTGCACCAGTTGCGGCTTCCTGAACATTGCTGCGAGAAATGCATCAAGACGGCAGGATGCAAGGCGTACACGTTTGTCAACTTCAACTGGGACGGTAAGGCGTACTGCTACCTGAAGTCGGCGTCAGGCCAGCGCTCCCTCAAGCGCGGCGTCGTCTCCGCTTCGATCGTTGCCTAGGGTGTATCCCCTTTTGCTCGGGTCGTTCCCGGATTCAGTCGCTTTCTTGGTGTTCTCCAGGATGTGGTTGAATACATTTTTGTTGTTTTTACTATGGACGTGCGACGAACTGCAGAACTGTAGTTGATACTAATAGTACTACTTCAGTAGTACTATTCGCCCCGATAAGTTTTGGCCTTCAGCACTGAAAAGAGAAACGCGGCGACTCCTACTAGATTACTCCAGTAGACGAGCAAAACACTTGCTCACTTCCACAAGTGGACAGACACGCTTCTCTTGCGGCACTGCGCGGCAAACTGAAAGATGAGCGACACGATGCGGCTGTCGAACTGGTGCACGGCACTGGTCGCAGAACCGTTCGCGCCTTCACCGTGGCGAGATCCTGTCACGCTCAAGAACGCTATCTTCTTTCGCAAAGTCAGCGGAAGCAAACGCACGGCAATCGGAGTCTCGTACGCGGCGAACTCGCGACGTGAAATGAGCTGTTCCGCTGGCACGTGCGTCATGAATCTCACGTTCAGAACCAGCGTCTCCACTGTCGTGTTGGCCTTCAGCATCGCATGCACCGCTTCCGCAACACTAGGCAGAGGATCATTCGAACGGTATGAGAGGCTGAAAGCCCGTAACTGCTGAGCCATGGGGTGGGTTGGGTCGGCAAGCGTGTGGAAGAAGCGAGACACATGGGTAGCGTCGGCGATCGAAGTCTGGCACAAGGCCAAACGTTGCAAACGACTGTACCCTTGCTCGTACCCTTCTGTGAACGTGTCGAGTGTCGTAAGATATCCACTCGCTATTTTCAGCTCTTCGAGACACGGACACACGCGAAGGATACCGCGTAGCCAGTCGTCAAGGCGCTCGTCGATGTTGATTGCCGCCAACTCAAGTGTCCTGACGTTACGGCCAATCAGTCGTAGCAAGGATATCACCGCAACGCTTGATGAACGGGTCACAGCCGACAGTCGCAGACTTTGCGGCGAACCTGCCGCGCTCTTGTCGACGACGCGTTGACAGATCTCGTCATCAGCATTGTCTCTGTGAAGCCAGGTCGTGCCCCAGCCAGCAAGCATGACCGCCAACCAGCCATCTGGTCGCTTCGATAGCACGGGTACTTGCTGTATGCCGAAACGGAGGGTAGTCTGAACTCCGTCGTGAACTTGGATACCCGGAGGCAGCAGGCGGAACTGGGACGCTGCAGCGTACTCGCCACTTTCCGCCGGCTCGCTTCCAGTCGTGTTCGGATCTGCACCCACAGCGTGGAGAGGACACTCAAGTTCAAGTGCTGTCTCCATGGCAGCGACATCTTGCTGGCAAAGGTCACGTACGTCAATGTCCACGTGAGCCACGCGGTTCAAGGCACAACTACTAAACAGTGACACGGCGATCCACTGCCACATGTGCTCGCGAGTGCCGGCACTCATCTTGGCCATCGCTTCGACCCGAGCTTCCATTGATGCTGCTTGACTGTTGACCGACACGTTGCGAACGGAAGAACTCACAGCGATCGCAGAGAAGACAGCATCGATAGTTTGGCGTTCCATAGCTGCTGGAACGACCACCGAGTCCAGGGGGCCACCGATGCTCAGCTCGCCACATGGATTCCCTTGCTTTGTCGCCAGCAGACTCTGCAGTCCTGTCGTGTAGAGCGTTGCCGTATCCATCGAGACGTCGAGTCCATCGAGCGACAGTGTGCTCAGTCGAATATTGAACGCCGCGAGTTGCGCGGCATTCAGGAACGCCTTGGGCGACAAGTCCTGGGCGAGTCCGTCAGCGTCGACCTGGGTGATGCGCATGAGCGGCTTCCACGGGTCGTCGCGAAAGAGGGTGATGGGGGACGAGTCCCTCGCGTGCTGGACCGTGGCAAGCTGGATTAGCTTGAGTAGCCGTGTCTCCAGTGGACCTTCCTTCACCAGAAGACGGACGGGGATCTGTAGACGCTCGCGTGCGACGGGTCTATGCATGACCCGCTCGGTCGTTGTCACGAGCTGCTTGTACTGATTCTCGAGCATGGTTCTCGCCCGTAAGTACTCACGTGGGCGCGTGCGCGCGGCACCATCCACGGCAATGCGGTCGCACCACTTAGCAATATCCATTGCGGTGGGGTCGTCGTTTGGGCGTGCTGATCGAAACACCAGCTTCCAGCCGAACCGCAGGGCATGGCCATTTGCAGCCTCGATCCACATGCTCGCCTGACGCGGCCACGCCACGGCGAGTGCCATGCGCCATGCTACATAATCGATCTCGCCTAGCAGCGTGAGAAGCTCCATGGCGTCGAAGGCGCGGGGCTCGATGCCGCGCGGCCCGTTGCTGACCATCTGCACCCAGACGACGCGGTCGCCGTGGACGTCCCAGGTTGCGTGCCACTCGCCGACGTCCATGTAGTCGCGCAGCACGCCGACCCACGGCAGCATGAGCACGCGGAGCTCCTCGCGAGACATCATCTTGTTGGGATCTGGAAGGGGAGAAATGCGAAAGTGAGTGGGGAGTGAGAAAAATTCGAAAGCTGTCCGTGGTAGTAGTTTCCACCAATCAGAACACATACAAATATATTCATAAAAGGGGATTGGCCTAAACTGTGTCCAAAATGCCATTTTTTACTGCAAATCATTTGATGTAAACTTCGAAATCGAATGTCCTCGAAATCGAATCTTCGGATGGCAACGGGATTGAAACCATCGCCGAATCCCCACTAATCTACCACCATTTATTGCCTGCAACACGCGGTAGTAGCGGAAGGTCGAATGGACGCCATGGATGACACCGACCATGCCCAGAAGATGGATCTTTCAGAACCGAATGAGTTGATCGATTGGATGAAAAACATCGATTTTATCCAATCGTGTATCTTGTGAGCCCAAACAAATAAGAAGCAGCAGAGACGTTCCTGTGCTGAATGAAGCTCATGGACCCAGCGGCGACAGGCTTGACGGACGCTGCGCGCGCGGAGCTGCTTGAGCTACTGCGCCCGTGGCTGCGCGTTCTGCGCGAGCGCACGTTCCTCGCGGGTGCGTACGACATCGATCGGCTCGTGCCAAACGACGTGATTTGGCTACGGCTTCCAGCGACATGGGAAGTCGATTTTCGAGTGTTTGAAGCCTTTGAGCTACTCGCGCTTGCCGGTGGCGTCGACTATCAGCTATGGCGGCTTGCGCTGTCAAACGTGGCAACCGGAAGAGCGTTTCGTGCTGGTGGGAAGTCCGCAGAAGGAATCCCATCCCGCATCGGTTGTGTCCTCTCGTTCAGCGGGATGGACGAATTCCCCAACGCGATCTTGGCATGGTCGGGACGGGTAGTCTCAGGCGCTGATCCAGACACGGCCTCGCAGGAGTATGTTCATGTTCGTGACTGGCTCGAGACTGTGTATGGTGAGACGTATGAAAACACCACGACTTCCAGAGAGAGTGAACCTATGGTTCCGGTGCGAATCTGGCTGCATGAGGGGAGCTTTGAAGAGCGGATGGAGCAACTCGCCCAAGTCGCCGACGTGCAATTCCGCAGACACAACTCGGAGGCGGTTCGCACGCAGTGGAGGTCTCTGTTTCAAGTGATGGAGATGGACCCCGGGACGCCGGACATCGTGACGGCGGACGCCTTCCAGTCTATGACGGAGATTGCGAGTCGTGGTATTCTCGTAGAGAGACTCAAGCCCAATGGCGTGAATGTCACCGAGGCGACTGCACTCACCTTTGCGCGTGGTCTGCCCAAGCTATTCGGGAGCACATTTGAATCAGCGTCCGACTCCAACTACTCCGCTGTCTCCATCGTAGAACTCCCAGTGTTCATGCCGTCGCGGACAGTGGCAGTTCTCATGTCTGCATTGCGCACGAGTCGGTCTGTGCAAACGCTTGCAATCAACTGTGCGCTGTCTCCATGGCAGCCTGACCCTGATGATTCGCCTCGCATGAGTCGTCGCGATCGTGACCACTTGTGGCAATGGATTGCCTTTGCAATCTTTGGGCCCCATGCGGCGCACTGTGTGGACGAAGTACGAATCGACGCGGATGATTTGACGATAGAAGATGTGCGTGCGGCGCGAGACCAACTTGCAAGTTCGGATTCAATTCCCATTGATTCTCCCGGAGAAGATACGACTTTTGGAGAGGTATGCGGCTGTGCCGTTGTGTCCACGTTTCACTCTACTCGCCCGATGCTACGCGACGACGATGCGCCTCAGTCTATACAACTCCAAGTACCACCCCAGGAAGCGCTCGTGATCGAGAGAAGTGACGACGAGTGGTGCCGAGTCTTGGTACCCGGCTACGGACTCGCATGGGTGAACAGTCAAGAGATCGACACACGCTCAGACGGAGTGTATGGACACACAACCGGCCCTGGTCATCTCATCATCGAGAACATGCATTTGCAGTCGACCTTCCCAGTGGTGGAGTTGCTGCGCGTGGTTGGAGCTGGCTTGACCAACCTGTCATTCTTCGAAGTTGCTGGTTGGTCCGTACTAGACGACTGGCTCCCCGGGGTCTTCGACGCATGTCCTCAACTTCAAGCAGTTATTGTCCATGGGGTTCTTGCCATTCGATCAATGGATACGTTGACGGGACTACTGGCGCGTGGACTGAGCCAAATCGAGCGTCTTCGGCTGGACCATCTCCGCGTCATCGACTTACACAGCTTGGAATCGTTTTTCCATGCGCTCGCGCATGTGAAGAACGATTCTATGCGACGGCTCCGTGATATCAAGCTTTCAGTAGATAGTATCGACGTATCGGGCTCCGAGATTGTGGATGCAGTCGCCACCGCACTTCACGGTAACCACACGCTTCACCAACTCGATCTCAAACTCTCTTTCCAACCCCACGCACGCATTCAACCCGAACTCTGGCACGCTGTGAAGCAACTCCATACTCATAACCTCGAGCCCGTCTGCATTCGCCGTGGACCGCTGCCACTCGACAAAAAGCTGGGATTCCTTAGCGTGCTTGCATTCGCTGGGTCTGGTGAGGCAGCCGACGAGCAGGCCGTCGTCGTGAGACATCTCGTGCGTGCGATGGATCGCCCGCTCATTGTGCTGGTCTTTGAGTTTGCGGCCGAGTGTGAGCGTCGTTCTGTATTGGTTCGCCTCGCGAAGGACGAAGAGTGAGCTCATATGTGAATGTGGACGACCAAATGGATCACATGAAGTTTGTCGACTGGTGCGCGCGAGCCATATGGGGAGTGCCTCGAAGTCCACCGGCTACGACAACGCCATCAAGCTTCTGGAGGCAGGACAAGATCAAATGGATCCAAAGCAAGCACTGATGATGACACCTCCAACGTGAGATTTCGCTTCGCGTCTCTGCGTGCGGCGACGGTGACGAGATACTGAGTCAATTCGTTCGCGTCGCGCCAATGCAGCAGCGTCGCGATAGCTCCTGCGACAGTACCACCTAGCGCTGCGTATATATTTGAGGAACGTCGGTTCCGGTTGAGCCAGGTCTCATCCAGTTTTCTTCCGCCATCGGCCGGCGGCAGCTCGGCTACGTGAAGCAGATAGCGGCATGCGGAATCAACATCAAGAGCGCGCGTCTCTCTGGACTAGTCATCGGGCCCCGAGACATGGTGGAGTGTCTTCAAGTTGTAATGT
This sequence comes from Pythium phragmitis, assembly GCA_023335925.1. Classification (NCBI taxonomy): domain Eukaryota; phylum Oomycota; class Peronosporomycetes; order Pythiales; family Pythiaceae; genus Pythium; species Pythium phragmitis. Next base: position 21,295 of record JAADVZ010000434.1, read on the forward strand.
CGATCGTCAGTATTGGGTGCAGCAAGCTGTTGGACGATTGGATGAAAGACGTGATTGCCGCCAGCCCGCGACTCGACAACTTTATCGTGAGAGGTGGACTGCGGCTTCAATCGCTGGATGTGTTTTCGGAACTATATAAGAGTGGCGCTCTCCGTGCGACCAGCATCGGCGCTGCCGAGGTCGCGTTACCAGACACCGCAAGCATTCCTCGTTTGCTTCTCACACTCGAAGACGAATCCCGTGCGATGACAAAGCGGCTTCACAAGATCGTGATTAGCCCAATGTCGCTGTCCGCCCGCACTCTGCGTATTGTACCAGCGCTCGACAAACTCCTCTCAGCCAATCGGCAGCTAAAGGACGTCACCTACCAGGTATCCTACCAGCCAGGCGTCGCTGCCGAAGCCGTCGACCCTGTGCGACCCGTCCACGAGACACACTTCGGCGAACCCGTGGGTCTTCGTCGCGAGGCCATGGAAATGCGATCGAAGATGGCTTTCTTGTGCGTGACAAGCGGCCGTTCCCATCGGGCACGAGGGGCTCGAATAAAGCGTGTGGAGGAAGTGATGGTCAAGCTCGACAGGTCGGTGCTGTCGCTGATGTTCGAGTTTGGTGCCGTGAGCGAAACCCGTAAACTCCTGATACGCTTTCGCACGGAAGACGCCGTTGGTGAGAATGACGACGACGAGGAAGCAGAGTGGGAGACTGAAAGTGACGAGTGAGCTTTCGAGGACGGACGGAGAGTGATGATACTGGCCAATCTCGAGTCACATTTTGTGTCTCACAAGTGGTCATATAATGAGATGTCACAAAAATAATACTCTTCATAGGAGTACTGTACAATTGTCAAGACAGCTTGATAATTGGTCAAAAACCGTGCTGCTGATTTTTTTGAAATGCATCACTCTTGGCAAAGTCTCTGCCACGCGGGACAAGCCAAATCGAAACCTCATGGACGTTCCGCAGTGGCTCCCGCAGCTTCGCCAGCAGCTTCTGGGCGCTTTAGATCCGTGGATCAGCGCGCTCTCGACGCACGCGCGGTTCTCGTATGATACGGACGCGTCCCACGGCCAGAGACCGCTGACCGTCGACATCTCGACGGACGGCGACGTCGACGTGCGCGTGTTTGAGGCCATTGAGCTGCTCGCGCTGCTGGGCGGCGTGGACCCGCGGCTCTTTACAATCCACGTCTACTCGGCGGCCATGCGCCATTCGTCGTGGCTGCGGCTGCCCGAGACGACGGCGCTGCCCATCAAGTGCGTGCTGCGGATCCGCCACGGCGCTGACCTGCCCACGGCCATCACGACGTGGTGCGAGCGACTCGTGCTGGGCGGTGTGGAAGCCACTGCATCAAAGGAGTACGCAAACATGCGAGCGCTTCTCGAGGCGACGTACAAGATGGTCGACATTGTAACTCCACCGGGAGTCACCCGCGTGGCGCGCGACTCGCTCGTAGTGAGAGTCGAAGTGCAAGCAAGACAGGGCGACTTTGAAGAACGTGTCGCACAGGTCGCACAGGTCGCAGTCATGCAGCATGCGCGCGATACCATGCGCTCGCGCGTGTTTCGCCACCACCAGTGGAAGCCGATTTTCCGTGTCACGCAAGTGGCGCCAGGCATTCCACGATCGATCTCGGCCAAGGCATTCCTGCACCTCGCGCAGATTGTCAGTTGCGGTATCGATATGGATCACCTGTGGGTGTACAACATGGATATTGAGGCAGAGACTGCGGCCGTGTTTGCGCAGGGCTTGCAGATTCTCATGGGGACACCAACGCATGACGAAGCGTCTGCACGCATATGCGGCAGGCTCAAAGAGATTGAGCTACCGCAGTACATAACCGAGCAGACCGTGTCGGCCGTCTTCTCGGCGCTCATGGTGAGCCAGTCGATTCAGACGCTGACGATCAACCACGAAGCGATGCCGTGGGAGCAAGAGCTGCCGAGCAATCGCTCCATGACGCGCGAGCAGCGAGCCCATTTGTGGAAGTGGATTGCGATTGCGCTCTTCAGTCGGTACGCGGCTCACCGTCTGAAGACGATTCGGTTCCACGTACACGACCTGAACGAAGACGACATGGCCGCCTTTCGAGCGGCGCTCTACCGACCGGAAGCCGCGATTGCCTCCCCGCCCGAGTCCATGGTCGACGATATGAAGCCATTTGAGAAGATCACAGCGTCACGGTTCATGCTGACGGCCCCACTACCTTCCATGGATAGTGCATTTGGATGGGACATGGACTTAGGTCCGCAGAATGTGTTGGTCGAAGATTCAGAGGGCGCGGTGGAGAACCCCAACTGGCTGCGAGCCGTGCTTCCTGGGTGCGGTCGAGGGTGGGTTCACAGAAGCAATATCACTCCCAGTGCCAGCATCCAGGATCACTGCACGGCACCGTCACCCAACCTCACGATCGCCTACATGAATGACCGGTCAAAGTCCGCAGTACTCGAGCTGCTTCAGCTGATTTGCCGTGACGTCAAGAACCTCTACATTGTCAACTGCTCCTCACGCGAGCCTCTGGACGACTGGCTTCTCAGCGTCGTGGAGGCGTGTCCACGACTTGAGAGCCTCGCCTTGGCCAACAGTGGCAGTGTCACGTCCATGGATGTGTTTGTCAAGATGTATGACCGCGAGTCGTGCCAAATCAAGTCGCTGCAGTTGACCGACGTGCGTATCGATCGCCCCGAGAGCATCCCGCACTTTATGACGCTCTTGAGAACTGACACGCTTCGGATCTCCAAGCAGCTGCAAAAGCTCTCGCTGACTGCCCAAGCGGTGGGAGCGCCGCTGAATATGGTCCCAGTCATCGACGCCATGCTCACCTCGAACGTGACGCTAGAGGATCTGCACATGTGTGTGTCGTATGAGCCGAACGTGGCGGCTGAGAATTTTGCCACCGTGTCGGCCTTGGCCCAAAAACATCTCGGCAAGCCCGTGGCCGTCCGACTCGCGCCGCTCAGTGTCGAGAAAAAGTACGCGTTCATCTCGACCATGGCCAGCGGCTGCCGTGAAAGCCATCCAGCCAGTCGTGTCATGGGACGCATGGACCACCGCGTCTTGTCGCTTATTTTTGAATACGCTGCCGAGTGCAAGAAACGCCGCGTGTCGCTCTGGTGCCACACCGCTAACGCCGGCGACGACATGCAAGAACTCGCGGGTGGAGAAGACGATAACGAAGACGAGCAGGCTGAAGAGGAATTTATAGGTGGGGCTGACAACGATCGGGAGGATTGACTGACACGCCAATCGTTCGCTGTGGAAGTGAAGAGTGTCTCGTTAATGTTGTGGGGTTACAGTACGATAATCATTCGTGCGTTTTGCATTTAACACGAATCTTGCTTTGTACTAGTCCCAAAAATCGTGACTTGCGTACACTACAGTGTAGTACACACTGTGGCGAACGCTAGAAGCGCATCCACCAAGCGTCGGCATGGACTACATTTTCAGCGATGCGATCCGCCGGTCGCAATCCCTCAACTCACAATCCAACAAGCTGCGCCGACTCGTGCTAAGTGTTTCGAAAAAGGTAACCGCCAGCAATGATCCAAACAACGTCGTCCCGCTCATTACCCAAGTTCTTCGCGGTGCGGGGACTCAGCTCACCGACTTGGCGATGGATGGCGC
>JAADVZ010000435.1:0-24853 GCA_023335925.1 Pythium phragmitis
ACAAGGCGCGCGAGTCGTACGAGAAGGGGCTCAAGCTGGACCCGGAGAACCGTGACTGTATGGATGGTCTGCGCAGCGTGCAGAGCAAGATGAACAGCGGCTAAATGGACGACGGGCGTGCGGCCCATGGGCTCGCCGATCCACAGATCCAGGCGATTGTGCGTGACCCGGTCGTCCAGAACGTGCTGAACGACTTCCAGACGGACCCGGTCGCGGCGCCGCGCCACCTGCAGAACCCGGGTATTATGGCCAAGATTGAGAAGCTCATTGCCGCCGGCGTGTTGCAGACTAAGTAGGCTTGAGACAGCAGGACGTAGGCATCATGGAAGGAAAGAACGAGAGAACGAGAGAGCAAGGGAGTGAATGCGCTTGTGTAGCTGTTGCATTTTCAGGGACAGGAGGGACGTTTAGTTCAATGCCTGCGGTCGCTTGTTTCCTTTGTCAGTGGAGTTAAACCCACATCGAGATTCCCCGCGCTGTATTCGGGTTTCCACCATTATAGTGATAGACCAGAAAGAACAAAGATGAATTAGCCCCGCATCAACATTGAAGGCGCGAACTCGCGGCTGGGCGCGCTTCCGCCGCGCCTCTCGGAGAGTGTGCTGCACTTCCTAATCGACGAGCATTGCTCCGCGCCCCACGTGTACACGCTCGTGGATGCCCAGTCGTTCCCGCGCGTCTGTAAAGGGTGGTTCGCCGTGCTGGACGAGGCCATGAGCAGGCACGCGCTGCAGAGCGTCGTCTGTGATCTCACCGAGCCCACCCGCCGGCGTGTGCTCGAGATGCGTCGACAGCTAATCCTGCGGCGCGCGTTCGTGAACACGGTCACGGTCTTGCGTACGCATGGCCATGGCGAGCTGACCGAGCCGCTCTGGCGCGCGACGCTCATCCACATGCCGCGGCTCGCGCATCTGGATCTTGGAAAGTTGTGTCTGCCAGCGCGCCGCCTGGCGGATGTCATCAACGTGGCATCAGCTCAGTGCCCACACATGCAGACCCTGGTGCTCTCGGTCCCAGCGGCTAGCGGTTGCGACGAGAGCCGCATGACCGTGCTCAGTGATGCTCTGCTCGCGGCGATACAGCGCTGGGCCAAGAACGGCGGGCTACGTTCCGTTCAGATTCGCAGAGATGAGAACCAGGTCGACTTCCCATCCAGCGACACTTACCTCGAGGCAATAATACCATAATAATACCATATTGCCCAAATATCAAGGCCACCGACGGCGTATTCCTGCACGCTGCTCACAGAGCATCGTCGCAGTGGTTGGCAAGTCTAGGCACGTGGGAGGCATTCTGTCGCGGCTGCCGATCGCTGGAGCGATTTGACTGGCGCTTCGTCCCGTTCGCCACGGAGTACTTCGCGATCTTTGGACGCCACAGCCAAGCGCACCTTAAGCGGCTCACGATCTCGGCCCCTACAAGCTGGCGCTCCACACGCTGACGGGCCGTGCACTGCTAGCACTGGCGGTGCTGCCTTACCTGACCACGTTGACACTGGAAGGCGGGCACTTTGCTGGCGACGGCGTTTTTGATCTCTTGATGAAACACACGCCAGCCACGACCGCGCGACGCATCTTCAAGCTGCATCTCGGCGATTCGTCGACCAACGAAGGTACGTCAATGACATTTTACACCACGGTGATGGAGTTCGTGCAACGACTGGTCGACCACGATGGGCCTCTGCAGTGGGCCGCGTGGGATGGGAGCACGGTGCTTCTAAACCGCAGGGCCATCATAGTCGACAGCGTGTGGAGTGCCGTCTACTTTCGCGGCCTGCGCGACCTCGTCGCGACAGCGAAGTCCAAGCATCCGTCCGTGTGCTTCCATAGTGTGATCACCAAGTACGAATCGTCATCTCAGCGTTTCGAGACCATGCGTGAGTTCATGGTCTCAAGTGGTTCAGGAGGAACGCCGGCGGCTACGCGCGGGTCACCTATCGACGGCGTTTTTGACAATGATCAAACGGAGCGTGAAGAAGAGTCCGCAGACGACGGCGAGTCGTGGGACTCGGCGGAAGACGGCGACGAGTCGTGGAACTCGACGGAAGACAATGACGAGTTGTGGGACTCGACGGAAGAGTAGTAGAATCGTGGGCCATTTATTGAGTCACATCTTTTTGCAATTGAGCCGCTTACACCACACCAAAACCATCATGCTGGACAAGATGGCCATGTGACTGAAAAGTCTAAATAGTGTACACCACCTCATCTGTGGACATGCAGTTGAAGTGTGTACCCCAACCAGAACTGTGTGTGACACACTATTTTGTATGGATGGAATGAGTTTCCCAATGGCAGCAAACGAAGATGGATGTGGCCACATCATGCCGCCGCGTCGCAGCGCTATGAGGAAGGAGAAAACAGACCTGCGGTCTCTTCGCATTTTCTCTTCCCTTTTTTTCTCCCCTGCTGTTTGTCGCCAACGCTCACTCTCCAACTCGCCGACTGCGAAGCAAAAGAAGCCGGCGAAGAAGACGCCGCGTGAAAGATGAAGAAGCCAACAGAGTACGACGCACGCCTGCGGGCCGTGAGCGAGGCCCTCGACAAGGTCGAAGCGCCCGGCGACTACTGCACAATGGGCGTGTACTCTACCTTCCCCTTCCCTGGACTCACTGTGGACGGCGTCGGCGACGTCCCATTACCATTGACCGAGACGTCCGCGCAGGCGCTGATCGCTGCGAGCCACTTGGCGCCGTTCGGTCACGGCGAGCAGACACTCGTTGACACACAAGTGCGCAACACATGGGAGTTGTCAGCCAACCAGTTTCGTCTTGAGAATCCTGCGTTCTCAGCGTTTGTGAAGGACCAGATTGCCGAGGCGTGCCGCGTGCCGTTGGGCATCCACGCAAGCGTCGTGTTTGAGGCCAAGCTATACAAGCTGCTGCTGTATGAAGCCGGCGGCAAGTTCGATCAGCACCAAGACAGTGAGAAGGAGAGCGGCATGTTTGGCACACTGGTGGTCGTGTTGCCCGGGCGATTCGAAGGTGGTGAGCTCGTGGTGCACCACCCATCGCAAGTCGAGAACGCGACCGCCGATGGGAAGGGATCACCGAACACCTACACATTCGATGCTGCGACGATGGATCCCTTTGCGCTCAAGTACGCGGCGTTCTACGGCGACTGTCCGCACGAGGTCCAGCCCGTGGCCAAGGGGTACCGGCTTTGTCTCACGTACAACCTCGTGAAGGTTGGGAGCTCGACGACAGCCGTTGTGGTGGACCCACACTTTGGAAGCAATCACGTTTTGTACGAGACGCTCAAGAGCGCGATGGACCAGTTCTTCTGCGAGGATGGAGCCGACAAGACCAAGCGTCAGCGCCTCGATGGAGATGGAGCGGAGGCGTCCGTGGGATTTGACGTCACCAACCCCGAGACCCATCGCCAGTGCAAGCTAGTCTACGTGTTGACGCACAAGTACACGGACACCAACCTCTCGTTTGGCAATCTGAAGAACCGAGATATAGCAGTCGCATCCAGTCTGGCACATTACTGTGGCACGAGTGACGGTGCGTTGGGCTTGTACTTGTGCAAGATCAAGTACCGCTTCCATTGGCATGGACAAGAAGGGACAATGTACCGCGACGGCAACGACTCGGAAGACGACGAAGACGACGGTTTTGATGACGAGGGCGGTGGCGACATCACACGCAGTCTTGATCTTTTGTGCCCGTTGATTCAATACGAAAAAGACGAAGGAGTGTCTGTCGACGCGAGTGGCAAGTTGCGACCGTTTGTCAAAGGTGATTTGAAGGCCGAGGTGGTGCCCTGTGGCGTGTTTGAACGAAAAGGCTTCGAGTTTGATGGCGAGAACAGCTCTGAATATACAGGCAACGAAGGCGCGACCAGTGATCGTTGGTACGGCTCGGCGGCGTTGGTGGTCGCTCCGATCCGACTCGGCGCCGGTTGGACCCTCCAGTGTAATGCGCCGGATGCACTGCTGAAGCAGTGGTTCGCATCTGTGAGCTCGAAACCGGTCCACGCGCGTTTGATCGCACACGCGTTTGGTCGCTGCGCGTTGAATTGGTCGACCACCAGTGCGCTCGGGTTTCGGATTCTGGAGACGGCGGTGAAGATGGATGACATCGATTCCACGTGCGCGGTGCTGTCGGCATTCAAGCGCTTCGATTTCCAGCCAAAGATGCGCGAGCTCATGGCAGGCTTCGGGTCGGACCGCCTTGCGAAGACCCTGAAGATCCTTGTTCAACGTTGGCGTGCCAACAGCGAGTACGCGGAGCCGAACTGGTTTAACTTGATCGCGTCGACGCTGGATGGCATCAACGACAGTGACAGGATCTCTTTGGTGCTGGACGCGGTCGGTACTGTGCCCCAGGCCCAGTTGGACGACAACGAGAATTTGTCGCTTAGTGATAAGGAAACGACACCGGAAGAGTTTGCACGGGTGCTGGAAGTGTTCGCATTCAAGTCTGAGGACGCTGTCAAGGCGCTTTTGGACTCGAGCAGATTGCGGAGCGTCGTGCTGGCTGGCGTTCCGGCGATCAAGCTGCTGTTTGCCGCGACGCGAGACCAACCAGACAAGAGCACGGTGATTCTCGCGTGTGCAAATCAAGTGCTCGACTTGCTCACGCGAAACCTCTGGGCGATCCGCAACCTGTCGTACAAGACGAGATTTGGATGTCCGTCTTTCTTCGATTGTGCCTGCCACGCGCTTCGACCTTTTTTGAGCTCGTGTGAAGAAGAGACGACGTTTGGCAAGAGAGACGAGGACCATTTGATGAGACGGCTTGAATCCGCGAACCTTCTCGACCGTTTCTCAATGGAAGCTTCACAGTCGAAGGTGGTGCTGAAGAAGTATGAGAGTCCGCTTTTCATGCAGGCACAGGTAGCCATCACGGAGCTCCACGATTTCGCGAACGAGTTTGGACGTGTCGAGTGATTTCAATGAGTTATCAACCGCACGCGTATCTCGAGTGACCAGTCAAATCGATCTGTTGGAAATCAGTACTAACTTAGTGGAGGGAATCCAGCAGGATTTCTGGAATTTTGGAAAACATCCCAGTTTCTTTTTCTAACAATTAGAATCGAGCTTCCCCTGCTGATTACGATGATTTTCTTGGAGGTGCGATAGTGAACCGTTGGGCACAAACGGTGAGATGCTCAAGTAGCGGATGATGGCATGAATGACAATACTTTATCAACGCTGATGGTTGGCAAGAACTGCCTTCCCTTTCGGAGTCGCATGGGAGTGGATTGCGTGTGGTGTTGGGTTCCGAACCTTGGCGGTTCGCGAACTTTTTTTGTTTTGTATCATTTTTCGCAGTTTTGAAGTACATCTGAATGCTCTCAGAATTTGTAAAGGGGGTGGGGACCCCCTTTTCAGAGCCAAATCTGTAGACCCCCATTTAGCGTTTAGACCGCCTTTTATTCGTTCCAGATAATCAAATCTGGGTTTAGAACGCTTCCAAACGGCTGCGGGATTCCCTCCAGTAATGGACGTTCCCGTCATAAATGCGACTCAAATGTTCCGTGTAGCTATGAATATTCAGGTGCGTCTTCTCTGTAGAGATCGTGGTGAGGCGGCAAGGTCCGCGACATCACCCCGGCGGTATGGCACTCTACATTGAGACCACAGACTAACGAAGGATTCCAGATGTACTCTGGTCACGCCCAGTGCGAAGAGATTCTACACAGTAGCGCTGCGTGATCAACCAGGTGGACCGTGAGCCGCGCCGCCACGTACGCGACCTCGTTGTCTTCGACCTGCGACGGCATCGCCACCGTGTGCATGGCAATCTTCACGCTCTCAAATGACGCTTCCGCAGTAGACCCCAAGGTCGCGGCGCCGTTCGCAAACACAATCCCCCAGTCGTCATGCGGGTCGTCCACCATCTCCACCCACCATATTGCTACTTCCTCTTTCTCTCGCATCTCGTCTCCCGCGTGCATCGTCTCGACGTCCCACCTCGCTCCCAGCAGCGACAGTTTCCTGTATCGTCGTCCGTGAACGCTCGTCGCCAAGCGCCTTAGTCGGGCTCTCTGAGAACGCGAGTCTGAGCAAAAAAACGACTGCAGCAGCTGCGTGAGCGCCGCGAGCTCGGGGAAGTCGTCGCGTAGATACCTAAAGCTGTCGACCAGTGGGCTGAGATTGGTGATTTCGCTCGACCCGACGCCACGAAGGCACAGTGGCTGCTTGCACCAGCGCGAGCTGCACGTCGTCAAAGCCGTGAGATCCGAGAGCGCGTCAGCAAGCATGATGCGACCAGAGAGAGGGAGCTGCCCGTCCACCGTTGTAGCTGGTCGGGGCGGCAACAGCCACTCTTCGTACGACTGTGCTGTTTCAGTGGGGCGGCATCACATACGGCCGGTGGTCGCTGGCCAGCGATCATCGGTATTATTAATGGATATGACAGGCAACTCATGTTTTTTCTGCGTTGCCTTTTCACCACGTTCAAATCAGTCACTATGGCAAGCTATTAATCTTGTACTAGACCATTGCCTCCCTGATCCATTAGCCAGCGAAACAGCACTCCCGCTTATCAACACACGGGTGGATCCCTAGGTCGCCACTGACGAGATGAAACTGGGCGGGTACAGCCCACGGGGTCTTGCCGCCGACGCCGCAAGGCATACAATACGCACTCCCCGGTGTTGCGTAGGTCCCCGTGGGGCACACGTTGGTTCGGTAATCGGCCGTGCCTTGTGGACAGAAGAACCCCGCCGGGCACCACCCAGCACACTGCGTGCTGGTGAGCCCCTCGCGGTCACCGTACGTGCCCTCTGGACACTGGATCCGGCGACCACCTCGACAGTACCAGCCTCGCGGACAAATCTGCTGCGCTACACGCGTCGTGTTTCTTACATCCCCACTGCCGTCGCCGGCACCGACGCTGAAGTTGCCACTGCCCACGAGACGTGGCGCGTTCCCCGATCCTTCTGGACAGAACACGGTCGAGTTTCCACACTCAATTTGTGTGGCGCTCGTGCTGGGCGCAAACGGATAAGACGGGCAGTAGTATCCTGCACGACACTCTCCAGAACATGCCGATGTCGCAAGGCCTGAGAGCGCACCGAAGGTGCCTGCTGGGCACTGGTACTTGACGCCGTTCACACAAAAATACCCGGGCTCACACGGTTGCTGGTGGAAGCGAGTGGTATTGCTCCAGCGGTTCCAGCCCAGCGAGTAGTACCCCTGCGGGATTCGCTGGGGTATTGACGAGCCTGTGCGGCAGACCCACTCGTCCCCACCGCACTCGAGCTGAGTGGCCGATGTGCTACCAGCGGGACAATAATACCCACGCTTGCACGGCCCAGCACACAGCGGCGACGTCTCACCGAGTAGATCTCCGTAGCGTCCACCCGGGCATATGTACTGCTGGCCTGCGATACAGTAGAACCCTCGCTCGCACTGCTGCTGAGCGTCACGGATGTGGGCGTTGGCCGTTGCGTTGAGTGCCACATACGCTTGGTACGTAACTAGGCGGCGAGACGGAAGAGTCCGAATGGTGTAGTATCCCAGTGAGACAGTCGCGGGTACGGTGCTCCCCTGCGGACAGTAGACGCTGGCGTCACCACACACCCGAGCAGTGCTGGTCGTGCTCGCCAGTGGGCAGTAGTACCCCGCCACACATGGTCCACTGCACGTGGCTCGAGTCTCCATTGCCGTATCGCCGTAGACGCCCGCTGGACACGGTCGACGGACGCCGCTCACACAGTAAAAGCCCTTTTCACATGGAGCTTGCTTGTCACGTGTGAAGAGACTGTGCTGCGCATCAAGGGATGCAGCGTCGATCCAGTCGAGTGGCTTCAGGCTACAGGTCACACCGTTAAAATGCAACTTGAATTGCGAGTCGTCAAAAGCAGGGCCACCAGGAAGCCGGAAGCACTCGCACGTGCGTCGATCGCTCGAGCTGGTCGATACGAACTCGGGACACGGTGAACAGAGCGAGCTGTCGTCCCCATACTCAGACTTGAACGTGCCCAGCGGACACGGCACGCACTGCGCGAGCGGATACAGCGAGTCGCCATAGTTGACGGCCACGGGACTGCGGCCCGTCGCTAGCTGAATGAACTGATTCACTGTCGTGCTCAAGTCGCGGAACTTGCCTGGTGGACACATCTCCTGTGTGTCGGTGGACGTGTAGTACCCTGGCTCGACTAGCAGCGGCTGCGTGGACCCACGTGGGCAGTACACGCTGGCACCGCCGCACTCCTTCTCAGTGGGCCGTGAGCTTCCCGGCGGACAGAAGTATCCCGCCAGACATGGACCGGAACATTGCGGGTTGGTCTCAGCAAACTCGGCACCATACGTCCCCGCGGGACACGCATAACAAGTCCCTAGGAACGCAAATTCGCCCGGCTTGGCTACCCTCTGAGATGTTTGCGTTTGCGAATCATTGGAGTCGCCATTGGTGGAGCAGTAGCCTTGCCTCACGCGAGTGGGCGTTCCTGATCCTTCCGGACAGAAGAAGTTGCTGGAACCACAGCGCTGTGCTACTGCCACGATACTGCGTGGCGGGCAATAGTACCCGGCTCGACAGAGACCGCTGCATTGAGCGGACGTGAGACCAAACGCCGAGCCGTACGTCCCCGCTGGACATGCTATTCGCACACCGTCGATACAGTAGTGACCAGGCTCACACTTGTGCTGACTCGCACGGATCGTCGCGTCCATTGAATCTTGGTCCTTGCTCTGGAGAGAGGCAGGGCCGGTGGTATAATACCCACGAGCCACGGGCGTTGGCTCGACGGATCCCTTGGGGCAAAAGACGTCGGGCCCACCACACTCGTACGCCGTCGCAGTCGCGCTGCCATGTGGGCAGTAGTACCCGGCTGTACACTTGCCACTGCAAGACGGTGATGTGAGACCAGATCGGTCACCGTACGTTCCCGGCGGACAAAGGTGGGCCTCACCGTCGATGCTGGTGCAGTAGGACCCAACGGGACACTCTATGGTTCGTGTGGCGAGCTGTGAGTTGCCCATCATCACGTATTCCCCGGGATTTGTTGGTCGTGGCGAGCCACTGCCACGGGGGCAGTATGTGCCCGTGCCACAGAGGTTTGACGTCGGCGATATCGAACCTGGGGGACAGTAGTACCCTTCACGACAAAGCCCTGAACAAGTCGCATCCGTGGCACCCGTCATCGCGCCGTACGTGCCAGGCGGACACTGGACGGGGAAGACAGTCCCCTCTGGACAGTAGTGGCCAGCCGGACACGGTGAAGAGCACACAGAAGACGAGAGCTGTGTGGTCGCGCCATAGGATCCCGATGGACAAGGGTATCTTGATCCCGCCGCACAGTAGAATCCTGGTTCGCACGGGACCACGCGGTCGCGACGACGCGCCGCCATTCCGATCGAGTAAAATCCGTTAGGAACCGACAGTGGGCTGGACGACCCGAGCGGACAGAACTGCTGCGCGTCACCGCATTCCAATGGAGACGCGGTGCCGATCGGACAGTAAAAGCCAGCGGGACACGGACCGGAACACTCGCGCGTGCGCAGCTCGCTCTCGTCGCCGTAGGTTCCTGCTGGACACGGGGTCCGCTTTCCGCTCCTGGGTACCATACGCATATCAGTTAGGATCACGAGAAGCGATATCGATGGCGTACTCAAGACCATAAACGTGCGTGCAGTAGAAGCCAGGCTCACAGGGCAGCGCACCTGGACAGGGCAGATCAGTCTCGGCACCAGCGTCGTAGAAGCCCTCCTTCGTGCACGCCCGACGGCTGAGCGCAACCCCGTGGACTCGCCAAAGAGAGACGAGTAATACGAGTAAGAATGGTATGGACCTCCATGGTGAGGAGGGGAGTTGCAAGGTGCGCATGCTGAAGAAGCTGGGAAGAGACCACTGTGGGAGAAGTTGGAGCGACCTCTCAAGATCAGAGGTCTCGGATAAAGAGGCTAAGCGAGGCTAATTTGGCCGGCTCGTTGTGTGACTTGTGCCTGCACGTGTCACGGCAGAAATCGTGGAAGCAAAGTCTCTCCTTTATTGAGCATTACTTCGAAGTATACGGGTGACCTGTGCATGAGTTGGCCTATGAGTGACGGCGGGCTTATTTTGGGTTTGGCGCAAATGTCTTGTTCGTTTTGGGGACGATTGGCTTGGGAGGTGCAGCAGTCGCATGCTTGTTGGATGGTGGACCGTTGGGCAGCTTGTTGGATAGCTTGTTGGATGGCTTGTTCGATGGCTTGTTCGATGGCTTGTTCGTTGGTTTGTTCGGTGGCTTGTTGCTTGGCTTGTTCGTTGGTTTGTTCGTTGGTTTGTTCGTTGGCTTGTTTGCTGGTTTGTTACTTGGCTTGTTGCTTGGCTTGTTGGATGGCTTATTGGATGGCTTATTGGATGGCGGAGCGGCACTACCATCGCCACTGTCGCTCTCACTAGTGCCACCACCACTGCCGTCATCACTGCCATCGCCGCTGGCGCTGTCACTGGCGCTGTCACTGGCGCTGTCACTGGCGCTGTCGCTGGCGCTGTCGCTGGCGCTGTCACTGGCGCTGTCACTGGCGCTGTCGCTGGCGTTGTCGCTGGCGCTGTCGCTGTCGCTGTCGCTGTCGCTGTCACCTTCACCGTCACTCTCGCCGTCACTTTCGCCACCATTGTCAGCGTCGCCGTCGCTATTGCTGTCGCTTTCACTGTCGCCATCCTCAGTGTCTTGTTCATCCTTGGTCAGTGGGCTACGTGCAACCGTATAACTGAAAAGCTTGGCCGGCGTCGTTGGTGTTTCGGCATATTTCGCATTCACATGAACGACGACCTTCACGTTTGCAGTGTGCCAGTGTGTGTCGTGAGTGTCACCCAGAGGCTTCCCTGATGTCGTAGGATCACCGTGCCTCCTACTGTGTACGTGGATGCGGACACCTTCGTTCGCGGCGTTGGCGTTGGCGGCCGACACGAGCGCCGATAGCACGGCAGCAGAGATCAAGCGGATCCGCATGATTGCCTCAGGAAGTGGAAGAAGGAGAAGTGGAGGTTCGTTTTGTGGGTGCGTGCAAGCAAAATCGCGAATGAGGCAGCACCATGAAAGGTGGGCGTGCGAGATTCTCACTCAAGTGGAGTGACTGCGATTGCTGCCCAGGGGGCTTCCTGAGATCCCAAATCACCAAATCTGGGTGCTTCCAGAAGTACTGGGTACACTGTACTTCAGCAAAATCACCAAAAGAAGATTCCAACCTGATTTCAACTGGAGCAATTTCTTTCAGTATTAATATGCGGCCCAGAAAAATACAGTATTCGTATCTCGTCAAAAAGAGTGAGTCGACAATACGTGCTACGGATATGGTGCGTGTCGCGATATCCGTCAGACTGACTGCGCGCATGAGTTTGGGACCCAGACGATGCTCGCATACTTTGGGTACATTATCGCTTTTTTTCCACGCTTGGCTACACTCGAACTGTTTTGGAGGGCGATTGCAAAACCAAATAACTGTGCGAGAAAGATCAAGAAACTTCATCGCCGGAGATGCTTCCAAGCTGACTCTCAAGCAGAGATGACCCCGGGGTACAGCACGTACTATAGAATAGGGTCTCTCGTGGATTGACAGTGGAGTCCGCTGTCAATGTGGACTACAGTATACCTTAAAATTCCTGCGCTTAGATACATTATATATACGTATGTGGCTACCCGTTGACTGCTTTGAAGGGTTTCGCCTGACTTGAAGTCCTCGTGCAGTACTAATAGTGCATACTACATCAAGCCGGTCGCGATGGCCAACACGATGCTGAGAGCTGCTGTCGCCACTGCAGACTTCGCCGTCGCCGCAGTGGAACTCGGCGGCGAAGTCGTGTTCGACGCCGTCGCTAGCGCCACCAACGCGGGCTTGGTGGTTTGAGTGGCCTCCGGTTTGGTCGTTTGGTTCGCGGTCGCTGCTGTCCCATTCGTTGGCGCTGGCAAGAGCGGTCGAGCCGGCGTGTTGCGTGGCACTGACGTCGGTGGCAGGTGGTCGTTCTCTCCATCAGCCTGAGAGCCTGCGGGTCGAAGCACAGGCGCCACTGCAGGAACAGGTTCCGACGCCTTTTTCTGCTTCTGTGTGTGCGACTTGGGCGCAGCGGGAATGAGCGGCGGAGGAAGAACACCGGGTTTGGACTGCTGCGGAGCAGGCAGCGGGCCAAGCACCGAAGGCTTCGCTGACGGTGTCGCAGCCGGTGGTTTAGCCGTAGCGGACCCATTCGTGGGTTTCGCCGGCACGAGCGGCGGTGGCAGCGTCTTTGGTGTGACCGGTTTCGGCGCAGTAGGTGGCTCTTCATCTTCGTCTTCGTCGTCTTCTTCATTTTTTGGTTTCACCGGTTTCGGCGCAAGTTCATCTTCGTCTGCCTCATTGCCTTCTTCTTCATCAGCATGCAGAGGAGGTTTGGTCAACCTCTGCTTTGGCTTTTGCGTCTCTTCTTCTTCTTCCTCATCGTCGGCTTCGTCTGCTGGCGCGTCGGTCGGCGCTTCCGTGGGGTTTCTGTCTACCTCCTCATCGGCGTCTGCGTCCACGGAGTTCGTGTCAACGTCATCCTCGCTCCCCGGACGCGGCTTCACGCGGCGGTCGTTCGTCACTGACAGCTCGGTCGTTGGCGCGTGCTTCCCAGGGGCGGCGTGGTGGATGTGCAAACGCACATGAACGCTGGAGGGCTCACTGGCGCCGTTGGCGTTGACGCCGACGGACGCGAGCGCCGAGGCGACGGTGAGTGCGGTGATCAAGCGGAGCTGCATGGAGCGATGCAAGGACGAGCTGCGTGGGAGGGAGGGCGGACTCACGAGTGAGATGAACGGCGGCTTCACGTCTCACTTAAATTCTGGTACCTGAAAAATCATGACTACTGGAAGAAGAGAAAAATCATGCTGTGATGATTTTTATCTTCTTCGGCACCCCCTTACAAGAGTATGTACACTAGTATCGACTTAGAAAGGTACTAGGTAGCAGAAGTGTAGTGCTGAAATAAAGAGTGTTATATTCGTATCATATTAGAGAGGGATTGGATTTATGAAGATCCCTAAGGCAGGGATGATTACGCGAAAAAGCTGGTGGAACGATCCATGTGCCACGCTGGCACCACACTTTAGTCCTCCGTTGAGGAACTATTGGGTCTGTGCCAAAGCCAATACGCCACACACTAGATAAGTACTCGTGTGAGGATGGAGGGAGTGATCTGTTGCCTAGACGCGAGTCCGACGCAAGACCTTTATCCTTCGATGTGAAGTGATATATTTCGTCAAGTGCGGGTAACTGTGGGATTTTATATGTTTCATATGTTACAGTCTCAAATACGTACATGTAGTTATTTTACCCCTGTAAAACCATTACCTGTGCATAGTGATACTGTTGTACTGTGTGTGACACTGGAATTTGGATCTGAGTTGAGGCGATCTCTACACCGTCACGACCGAGCGGCCCTCGGCCTTGTAGCACAGCGTCTGGTCGGGCAGCGCCTTGACAAACTTCTCCAGCGCCGCGTCAATACGCAGCGACTCGGCCTCACTCACGAGCGTCTTGGTAATCACGAGCCCGGGCACCGTGACCCAGGCATTGGCATACATGTAGTTGGACGTTGAGAACTTGACCACGTCCGTGTCGAGCACGGGGCCCTTGAACGTCGGGTGCTTGAACCACTCAACACTCGCGAGTTCGCCCTGCTTGTCACCCGTGCACTTGAACAGGTACTTAATCCCACCAGCATGCATGTACGATCCGTTGGGGCCGACGAATCCATCGGCGCCACAGCCCAGCACGGCCTGCGACGCGAGAAACTTCTTGACGCTCGCACCGTTCGTTTCGATGACAATGAGCGTGTTGCCAAAGGGCGACCACGCGATGAGATCCCCGAGCGTGAACTTTCCCGCGGGGTAGATCTTGTCGCTGCGAATCACACCGCCGTTAATAAGCGCAGCGTCAGCAAAGTTGGGTCCGTACAAGTGGATCGCAGCGTCGGCAAACACGGCGCCGACAGCACAGTCGCTCGTGCGCACGGTCTTTTGTTGGAGATCGAACGGCGCACAGAGCGTGCCGACCTCGCGCTTTGAGAGCTCGGCGATAATGCCATTGTACTTGGCAATGACGGCCTCAAAGGCCGGGTCCGTCGGGAGCTCCTCGCGGATTGGCACGAGCTTATGGTCCATGCGCAAAGCCGGTGCCGTGTTGGTCTTGTCCGCGGCATAGTACTCGACCCGCGACGACCAGATCGTGCGAAAGTCGAGGTCGGCCTTGAGGTACGGCGCGCCAAAGTCGGTCTGCAGCATGGCCGCATGGTCGTGGCCGGCGTAGATGAGGTCGACGCCCTTGACTTCCTTGGAGAACTGGTTGTCGGCCGCGAGCTCTTGGTGCGTGAGCGCAATGACCATGTCGACCTTGTCCACCTCGCGCAGCAGCTTGACTTGCTTCTTCGCGGCCTCGATCGGGTCGGTCCAGTAGAGCCGATTGCCGGGCATCTTCATGTCGTACATGACACCGAAAAAGCCAATCTTGACGGTGCCATAGGTCGGATCGCTCAGCGTCTTGGTCGTGCGTGCCACGGTGCCACGCAGCAATGCGCCCGTGGCGTACTCGTAGCAGTTGGCGTTGAGCCACGGAAAGTTGCTGGCTCGCGAGACGTTGAAAAAGGCGTCGACACCAAAGTCAAACTCGTGGTTGCCCAGAC
The DNA here is from genome assembly GCA_023335925.1 of Pythium phragmitis. Taxonomy (NCBI): domain Eukaryota; phylum Oomycota; class Peronosporomycetes; order Pythiales; family Pythiaceae; genus Pythium; species Pythium phragmitis. The sequence goes on from JAADVZ010000435.1 coordinate 14,576, forward strand.
ACGCCACGTCGACAGTCAAAGCGTTGTGGGCGTCAACCATTTGCATGCCCTTGAACTGGAGCGACCAGAGAGACGGCGACATGGTGTCGCCCGCGAAGATCACAAGGCTGTTCTTGTTCTTTGCGCGCATGTCCTTCACGATTGGGATCACACGCGAGGGGCCGCCGACCTTGAAGCCATTGACGTCGTCCTGGAGCATCTCGTACACGTCGTTGAAGCCGACAATGTCGATCACGGCCGTGCGGTTGCGCGCGGCGTCGGCCGTTGGGAGGACCACGGCGAGGGCCGCGAGCGTGAGCGCCGAGAGGCAGCGAAAGACCTTCATGCTTGTGGGGAAGTTTGGAGACTGACACCTGAGGAGCTCCAGGGCATCTGGATTTATCGGAGACCGTCCTGTCAGGCCACGCGATGGGACGGCGCGTCTTGTGGACCTCAAGGAGCGGAGCTGACATCAGTGTCGCAATGGGTCACGCACCCGGATGCTTGCGATTCGGCCACCGTCAGAAGAACACATCCATCAAGACAACCAAATATGCTAAAATTAGTATATGAGTCTCCAAACACGCTAAATGTAGTAAGACAAATCAGGAAATGTACCCTATTAGGATATAATATGCTAGGAAGTTGCTTGAACATGTGACGGGCAGAGTGGACCAGGCACCCCGAAGATTCTGTCTGACTCTCTGCGCCATGCAGGTCCTCTCGCACAGGACCCAAGAGTTGAAGATACCAGCGTACCGCATGGATCATGAGCGGACGCGTATCCATCGGTATCCACACAGTCAAGTCCGCCTTGCAGAACCGTGTCCAGCGCTGCTCGGACACTTCGATTCCCAGTGTTCTATTATATCTCTTCAGCTGAATCAAGTCGAGGCATGGGGGTCGTCAGTACTAGTACGCATATCGCTCGTTGTACGACTGAAGATCCAAGGCCGTATCGTCCTGTGCATACAGTACAGCGCTTGTTACCAACCCTCTGCGTTCCAAGCTGCGAGCAAGTGCCTCGTCTCGTTGGGCCATGCGTGTTCTAATACCTCGACGTTTTCCAGGTCGATGCGGGCACCTCCAACGGCCAACTGCTTGTACACGTACGGCTGAAGACACCTGGCGGCCTTGTGGGCCGGATTCTCATGGAGCACCGTATCGTACGTGTGCTTCAGGTCGGGCACGTTCTGGATCAAGAAATCTACGCAACGCGACGAGCCGTTCTCAGCCGCGACGTGGAGAACCGAGCAGCCCTGGACCTCAATAACCCCCTGAGAAGCCAAGCAAAACCCAGGAGAGACAGCGAAACGTACGTTTTCAGCGAGTTTCATGAAATCGGCCTTTCCGGACTTGAAGAGACACTCGAGCACCTCGACGTGGTCGGCGGCCGCCGCGAGATGGAGTGGTGTGAAGCCCCGGCGAGACCCGGGGGCGTCCACGCTGATGCCGAGGGTGAGGAAGACCTCGAGCACAGCGATGTGGTTACTGGCCGCCGCGATGTGGACCGACGACCAGCCCTTGGGGTTCTCGATGGCGGGTTTGCCCTTGATCTGGCAGAAAATGTTGACGACATTGGCTCGCCCAAACGCTGAGGCGAGTGTCAACATGGTCTCGCCCTAGGACAGATAAGTTCATACTCAGCATAGGTTTGCACACGTCACAGATATGGGTAGTCTCACATATTCGTCCTTGGCATTGACTTCTTGTGGCAATGAAAACGAGATCATGAGCTGTCTCGCGGTTGCCCACGGCGCGTGGTTCTCGACAGCAAGGCACGCTGATTCGAAGGCGTCCCAGAACTGATGCTGACCAAAGAATCTCCCAAAGCGGGCACGAAACGTCGTCTCGATGTGTTCGCCCGACGCTGCCAATGCGAGGGTCGAGCCCACGAGGCGCCGACGGCGCGCCTCGAGCTCAGCACGTTCCTCCGGGTTCATCGTGATGTGCTAACGCCCGTGAGAGTCAGTGTGCTGTGGTATTTTTGGCCGAGAAACATGCATGCTCGTCTTGCGCTAACTTTGGTGTGTGAGATGGGAAGTGCTGGAGAAATGTGAGTCTCGGGCCTGACCCGTGAGAGTCCCTCACTCGCGCTGTTCACGCAACCGTCCGTTTGTTGCCGCCACAGCATTTTCACTGCGACTTTTTTCCCGTGAGTCTAGAATTCTTCGTGGAGGCCTCACCAAATGAGTAGTGGCATGCTCCGCTCTCGTGCGGCCCCGCCGTCGGCGGCCGTGCCGCGACATGCACCACCGCCGACACGCAAGGTGAGTGACCAGGAGAACCAAGTGATTCCGTTCTACTTGGACGACGGCACGGATGATCTCGAAGAAATTCGCCGTCGCCGGTACTCGAGCTCGGCGTCCTCGAGCTCTGACTCGGATGCCATCCGGCGCCAAGTCAGTGGACGTGGAGGAGGAGGAGGCCCAGCGCGACGTCCCCACGCGCGGTCGTTCCATGAGAAGGAGAGCGAATGGGAAAAAGCCAGCAGTGGCCGTGCTGGAGAGGAGACGAGTGATTCTGACAGCAGCGACTCGCTCGATAAGAAGCTACCGGGCCAGCGCCGGGAACCCGAGTCGCCTCGCCGCACGGGCCGGAAAAAGACCCAGCAGTCGGAGGGCGAATCGGACTCGGAGTCAGACACGAGCTCCCGCAAGGAGAGTGCCATGTCAGCAACCACAACGACGACCACCACGACAACCAGCGCCCCGTCGACGCCACGAATGCTGGGTCCCGGTGAGCTCGCGAGTCTCTCGAAGCTGGCTGTGTATCCCGGCTCGGAGCACCAGCTCATCCAGGGACAAGTGCGGCGCGCCAAGACGCTGCTCCACGCTCAGTATCATTTCATGATCAACGACCAGCTCATTCTCATGGCCGAGAAAGAACCCAAGAGCCGCACGCCCAACTACCGCTTGTTTGACATGACCCGCTCGGCAGCAGGGCTCGCGAGCCGGCTTACGAAGAAGAGCGGCAACTACATTGGCAAAGTGCGGTCCAATTTCACGAAGAAGAAGAGCGTGCTCATCGGCCACCAGAGCCGCAAGACCGAGCTCGCGGCCGTGCTTTTTCGTGGCAACGTGAGCAGCTCCGAGCCGCGGCAGCTTACCGTCGTGCTGCCGCCCCTCCACGCTACGCGCCACGAAGTAGATGGCATTGCCGTGGGCGACCATCCCGATCTGTTTTCGGTTCTAGTGGAGCATTACAAGGCTATGAAGAAAGACAAGACACCAGCACTCTACGCGAGCCAGCACCACGTGCAAGTCTTTGAGAACAAGCAGCCCGTGTTTGAAAATGGCTTCTACCGACTCAACTTCCACGGCCGCGTGTCGGTGCCGTCGGTCAAGAACTTTCAGCTCATCCACGCGCAGGACGCAGCCAGTCAAGTGCCGATCGTCGGCAAGACAGCGCCACCGTCGGTCAAGACGCCTATCGTTCGGGAGGACGGTCCGCCCGTGTTCTTGCAGTTTGGTAAGGTCGACGACAACAAGTTTCACCTAGATTTCCGCGCACCAATCACGCCAATCCAGGCGTTTGCGATCGCACTCGCGCAGTTCAGTTTGTGAGTCAATCACAGAAAGGGATACCGCTTGCGAGTACTCAGCATGAGAGCCGAGCAGAGAGACAGAGGAGGCTTTGGGGAACCAAAAGTACATTTTCGTATTTATGAGAAGCTATCTCGCGGAGCGGCTAATGATCCTGGGCGCCCTTGTTGCATGGCTGCATAGGATGCCTAGTGGACCCAGTGAGATTGATTAATAGTAAGAAGATCTCATGTCTCTCGATGATTGGGAATGGGAACTAGCGCTGGCGGTGGGAGGAGACCGGTCTCGTGCGCCGCATGTCAGGAGCTGACTGTCTCGTGGGCGCAGTTCGGAATGCCGATGGTTTGCTTCGCGAAGATCGGAGGCGATCCATCGACGCGTCAAGGTCCGTACACACGTTGCGAAGCATCTCACTCTTGGCCTGCGCGGGATCGACCTGGAAGAAATCCGAAAGGCCCACCTCGTCGATGGGTGGTCGCGCCCGAGCCAAACGCTGCAAGCACGCTTGGACGACTTTTCGCAAGTCTTTGGACATGGATTTCGGGATTGGAGGATGGATGCGAGGAGCCCCCACCGATTTAGGAGATGTGGAGCGTGAGATCGGAGCTTGAAGAGCGATCTCGGCCTCGTTTCCGACGCCGTAGGTCATCTGAAGAGCGAGTACACCAATGATCCAGACATCAGCAGCCTTCGTTGCTCTCCTTGCTTCAGTGGCTCTTGGTACTGCGTGTTCAGGAGGCTGCAGGATTGTTGGAGGTGAGCCTATAGTATGCGCTGAGGATTCCCATGCTAGCGTCTCACTTACTGGGAATTGGTGAGGCCAATCGTTCGCGTCCACGGGGAACTCGAGCAGCTTACGGTACTCGGCACTTGCGCCGTAATCACTCAGCTTGAGTAGTCCCGATGAATCGATGTGGATCGATTCGAGATGCAGATTCCTGTTTTATAATTGAATTCAGTTCTCCCCAATTTAATTCTTCAATCATGAATTTCGATACGTACCCGTGGACTATATCGTGGCTATGGAGATAGCTTAGCGCGTCTACGATCTGGACGAGATATCGCCGGATGGTGGTTTCCTTCATGGGTCCAAACGACTGAAGAATAGTCTTGAGCGTGCAGCTTGCATGGGCCTCCTGCGCGATATCTAGAGACTGCTTCGTCTGGACGGACGCGACGTACCGAAGGAGATTTGGGTGGGAGGCCAGACGCAGTGCGTTGACACGACGTCGGAGTTGCACCACCGCCTCGTTAGTATTCTCGGGTTCGTAGAGTTCGACTTCTTTGATGGCAACGGGTCGCCCGGCGTACTCGCCGTCATGGACTCGCCATCCGCCCGCTGAGACCACAGCGGGCTGGGTGATCTTGAGCTGCACGCAGTCACGCGAGACCTGGATGGGGAAGAACACGACGTCCAGAAACGCGAGGTAGTCCAGCCGGCTCGATGTCTGTGGACCCTCAAGCTCCCACTCGTTGTCGTGCTGGAGAAAGCAGTCTGCAAATGCACTGACGTGAAGCCGATCCCATCGATCCGCAAGCCCAAGCTCACGGAGAACGGCGTCGAGACTGGAGCTAGCGATCCATCCACTGTGGTTCCGATCTGCGCGACGGAACGCTGCGAGCGCGAGCGACGAGATGGGCTCACCAGCGTCTTTTAACTGCGAGTGGAGGGCGAGTAGGATCGACTCGCGAGTGTGATCGACCTGCGCCACCGACGAGGAGCCGCCCATGGTTGATTCCTTCTCACCCACTGTTGGGTCATTTCACAGGGAGCCTGAACTGTTGGTTTCAAACGGCGAGTGCTCATGTTATCTTACAGACACGAAATTGAAACGATTGGGAACCGCGGGCACTGAAACGATGAAGGCCTATAAGTGTATCTATCTTTGCTGGAATATTACAGATCGACCCATTATATCCACATGCGGTGGCTCATGCTTCACGCCGTGAGCTGAATCACACACATCATATTCGAAGGATAGATGGCAGGATGGAGCACAGAACTGGTGTTGCGAGTCTGTCGCGCGACGGAAGAGGGCAATAGGTCAAAACTCCATACTTCACAAGTCTGAGCAAGAGTCGTGAGGCTGGTCTATTGCTCGAGTGGTGATATTGAGACCGGATGTCTAGAAGACAGGACTCTAAATTTACAGGAAACATTGCGATAAAATACAGAAACCGATCTAAAAGTACAGAAATTGTCTCGTCACAGGCTGGTTGACAGCAACTAATGCCGTATCTCTAAACCTTTTTACCCTACATGCATAAATCGTGGGTTTTAACCCTAAACCTCGGCCTTCGGCCTGCGGAGCCAAGCTGGAGAGTACGGCCAAATCGACAGGAGCTCGATTTGGTAGCCGAGGTGGTCTTTTGGTCACTATAGTCCGGGGAGGGATGAAACGCCTTCTGTATTTTTCGACACTTTCTTTGTATTTTTGTATTTCTCTCTGTCTAGAAGCACCTTGTCACTTGCACTTAACTTAACCAGGACTAGGGAGAGGGGTTGGCATTCTTGCCGTAAGCATGGAGTGGTGCTGTTACGCAATTGAGGGCCGGAAGCAGTTGCGTGAGATTCGTCTTCACCCTTCGCCTCGCCACCACTAGATGGCACAACCAGGAGTGAGGACCATCGGCAGCGCCTCTACTGGGAGCCCCCCCCCCCGCGCGCGCGAAGTCTGACGCTACAGAGTTCAACTTGCGAGTGATCACGATCTCCGACTTTGGGTCCAGTAGTGTACGGTAATCAGTGATGCATGTCATCATCCTATGAAATGAACATTGTGTATTACCGGTTATAGTAAGAATCGATGGATGTATAAACAGGTTTTGTATGAATCGTTTAGAACAATAATATATAACTTCTAGCAGTTCATGCATTTCATGAGTGTCACTGCGTACCAACTTCCAGTTTCGAACATGCGGATGGGTGGGTTTGCCTCACACCCTGGACCTGAGCCGTGAAAACCCGTTTCACATATATTGAGCTGTACAGTATAACGGTCCCTCAAACCCGTGCATATATGAACATACGGGTTTGACCCGTTTCCCTTCAGGAATGATGGCTAAGTTCAGTTGGCGCGTATCCATCTTCCCGTGCCATTCACCGAGATGCGTCCATGCGGGTGATGATGGCGAGCGGGAATGTGTGCGCGGCACTCGGAATGGTGGTGCTGACCGCCCTGCGGATAGATACACCAGTGGCTCCCTTGCTGCCGACCGGATGCAGTCACTCGGCGATTCGCCACGCAGCGCACAGGCCGGTGAATTGGGGAGCGACCCACGCCGTTCTGAACCCCCCTCGTCCTCAATGACGCGCCTGCAGGAAGAAAAGACAAAGCCCGCGAGCTATGGCGCGCTCACGGAACACGACACGTCGTCTCGGCGCGTGCTCAAGCCGGCGCCCGAGCGCGTGTCGCTCTGGTCCTCGCTGCTCTTCACGTACGCGAGCCCCGTCCTCGCAGTGGGCAACGCCCGCCAGCTCGATGCGAGCGACGTGTGGGAAAACACGAGCAGCAACGACGTCGCGCACGTCCATGACGCGTTCCAGCGCGCGTACACAAGCGCGAACGGCGAGCTGTTCGCGGCGATTCGCCGCGCGTACGGCGCGCGCGTCGTGCTGTGTGGACTCGGCGCGCTGGTGCAGCTGGCCTCGACGCTGTTTGCGCCCGTTGTGCTGCACCACGTCGTCGACGCGTTCGCCCAGACTCGCGTCAATGTCGACGATCTCACGGTCTGGCTCGCAGCGTTCTTTGCGCTGCGAATCGCGAGTGCGATCATCGCGGGCCAAGTCGGGTTCCATCTCTACCAGCTCATGATCCGCCTCGCCGTCTCGGTGCGAACGATGTTGTTTCAAAAGGCACTGCGCCGCGCGAATAAGAAAGTGCAGCCGCTCGCTGACTCGCCACCAGCTACAGCTACTGCCGATGTGGCCAATCTCTTTACGGCCGACCTGAACAACCTGATCTACACTGCCCATGAGATCAACAACGTCTGGATCATTCCGCTCCAGATCGTCGGCACCATGGTGCTGCTCTTCAACGTGCTGGGCGTCGCGTCGCTCGCGGGCCTTGGCATTGTCATTGTGTCGATCATCGCGGGCGGGTTCATTGCGGCGCTCACGGGCGCGGCGTTCCAGCAGCTTATGCAGCGCAAGGACACGCGCATGCAAATGGTCAAGGAGGTCTTCCGTGCGATCCAGGTGGTCAAGCTCCATGGCTGGGACGCGCGCTTCACGGACCGCATCCTCGCGCTCCGTGAGCGCGAGCTTGAGACCGTGTGGACACGGCTCTGGCTCACGGCCGTGAACGGCTTTGTGCTCTGGGCCTCGCCGGCCCTGGTCTCGATCACGTCGTTTGCCGTCTACACGCTCGTGCTGGAGCAGCGGCTCACGGCCGCCAAGGTGTTTACGTCCATGGCGCTCTTTGCCGGCCTGCGCATGCCGCTCGTCTTGCTACCGGGCGTGCTGGCGCAGTGCTTCCAGGCCAAGATCTCGCTCGATCGCATGCAAGAGTTCTTACATGCCGACGAGGTGGACACGAGCACTGTGAGCCGTGACGGAGCTGCTCATTCCGACGACGTGGCCATCGAGATCCGCAATGGATCGTTTGGGTGGACCGCGGAGACGGCGCTGCTGCGAGATGTGAACGTGGTCGTCCACAAAGGCGACTTTGTCGTCGTGCATGGACCCGTGGGCGCCGGCAAGTCGTCGCTGTGCCTGGCGCTGCTGGGCGAGATGGAAAAGCTCGCGGGCGACGTCTTTGTGCGTGGCCGCGTGGCGTACTACGCGCAGCAAACGTGGATCCAGAACCTGTCGGTGCGCGACAATATCCTCTTTGGTAGGCCCTATGACGAGGCGCTGTACAGGCGCGTGGTCGAGGCGTGCGGGCTCGTGCGCGACTTGGCACAGCTTGCCGCGGGCGACCGCACGGAGATTGGCGCGAACGGCGTGAATCTCTCGGGCGGCCAAAAGGCGCGTCTGTGCCTGGCCCGTGCGTGCTATGCCGATGCCGACGTCGTGATCTTGGACTCGCCGCTGGCGGCGGTCGATGCTGTGGTGCAGGCCGAGATTTTCAGTAAATGCCTGTGTACGCTGCTGGAGGCCAAGACAGTCGTGCTGGTCACGCACGCGCCCGGCTTCATCGCGTCCGACGCTGTAGACTGCACGCTAGAAGTCGTTGAGGGCCACGTGAGCAGTACACGTCGCGACCGCGTCAAGCCTCGCCACGCGTGTGCACCGCCGGTGGACAGAGCCAACGAAAACTCCGTGGAGCAGTCGTTGCACGAGACGCCATCATCGCTCGAGAGCCGGCTCGTGGACGATGAAAAGCGCGAAGAAGGTCGCGTCTCAAAGGCGATCTTCGTGCAGTACTTTAATGCGCTTGGCGGCGTCCGCGCAATCGTGGTGCTCGTGGTCATTTTGTCGGCGTGGCAGGCGTCGCAGATCGCGAGTGACTTGTGGCTGAGCCACTGGACGGGCCAAAAGGACACTGTGTACGACGAAGCGGCCACGCAGTCCAACATTCTCGTCTATGCCGGTCTCTGTGGACTCGGTGCACTCTTCATCCTGGCGCGTTCGATGACCACGGCGGTACTCGCGATTCGCGCCGCGAGATTCCTCTTCGAGGCCATGACGCGCGGGCTGCTCCGGGCGCCGCTGCAGTTCTTTGACGCGACTCCGATTGGCCGCATCCTGAACCGCTACGGCGACGATATCGACGCGGTCGACTTCATGCTGCCCATGGGGCTCATGGGCGTGTTGAGCATGTCGGTTTACATCACGGCGCAACTCGGCACGGCTGTCGCGACCGTCAAAGTGCTCGGCGTGCTTGTGCTGCCTTTGGTCTACGCGTACCTCAAGACGACGGCGTACTATCTCGGCCCATCGCGCGACGTCTCACGGCTTGTCAAGGTCTCAGATTCGCCATTACTCAGCTTTGTGACGTCGGCCGAGGGCGGCGCGGTGACGCTCCGCGCGTTCGGCGCGACGTACATTGACGACGCCTCACGGCACGCCATGCAGCTCATCAATGCCAACTCGCGAGTGCAGTTCGCACAGAACGTTCTGGCCGAGTGGTTTGAGCTGCGCATCCAGCTCGTCGGCTGTGGCATCCTCGTCGTGATTGTGTCGGCGCTCGTGTATCTCCACGAGTCGCTCTCGCCGGGTCTCGTTGGACTTGCCTTTATGTATGCGCTCAACATTCAGTCCCAGTTACTCCAGGTCGTGGGCGTTTGGTCGTACTTGGAGACTATCATGATCAGTCCCGAACGCATCCTCGAGTATGCGGCGATTCGACCCGAGGGCGACGCGAAACTGCTTCAGATTGAGCCGTCGTCACAGTGGCCGCAGCGAGGCACGATCGACTTTGACAACGTCGTCTTCACCTACAAGGAAGGCGCGCCACCAGTGCTCAAGGGTCTCTCGTTCTCCATCAAGAATAATGAGAAGATTGGCATCGTCGGCCGCACTGGAGCCGGCAAGTCATCCCTCACGATGGCTCTCTTCCGCATCAACGAACTCGTGAGCGGCAGTGTGATGATCGACGGCGTGGACATCTCGACGATGCCTCTCAAATCTTTGCGGTCGCACCTGTCGATCATTCCGCAGTCACCCGTGCTGTTCAAGGGGACACTCCGTGCGTACATGGATCCGTTCAACGAGTACAGCGACGAGGAGATCTGGACGGCGTTTGAGAAGGTGGAGATGAAGGATCAGATCACGGCGCTTGAAGGTCAGTTGTTGTATGAGCTGAGTGAG
>JAADVZ010000436.1:0-24807 GCA_023335925.1 Pythium phragmitis
CCAAGAACCCCGAATTCCACAAGCGCACCAAGCACATCGACATTCGCTACCACTTTGTGCGCGAGAAGGTCGAGGAAGGTCAGGTGGTGCTGGAGTACTGCCCGACGCGACATGCTAGCAGACCTCATGACAAAACCGATCGCTGCCGCTCACTTCGATACACTTCCAACCAAGTTGGGCATCCAAGTCGCGATCGAGTCGAGTGGGAGTGTTGAAGATGATGATGCGCCTCGAACGCGACGTAATCACTCCAAGTGCTGAGAACGCTCCACATCTGGTCTCACCCACCAGCTGTTTGAAGTAGCCAGTAGGTAAAAAGAGTAGTGTGCATATCTTTACATACGTTTACGGTAGGTAGGAGATGAGCGTGTCTACGACAGAAGGGTAGCGTATGGCACAGATGGCTTAGAGGTAGCGGCAGCGAACTAAGTCCCGATCAATTAGCTTTTGCATCTTTGCAACCAACCACTCAAGCGACCTTTTCAACACAGCTGCCGTCACCGCCACTCTCACTCTCCCCATATCGCTCTCCTATTCCTCTTCGTCTCGCAGTCCGAAAAATGTGTGGAGTGGAGTTCGTTCTGCAAGGCGTAGTTTGATGGAGTCGGAACAACTAGTTTTGATTGGACAAATACTTGTATAGTACAAAAAACCTCGTTTGGCATTTTCACCTCGCCGTCACATCTTCTCGTCCGTCATATCTATCCGTCCAAATCTGTAGCACGTCTAGAGACCGTACTTTCGAGCTTGAGTTTTGAAAGTTTTTGACATAGAAATGACCACTAAAGATGAGGCCGTACCTTACAGGATTCCTCAATGATTCTGAGTCTGGGGTCGTATGGCCCCGGTTGCGCACTATCATTCCCATTCCCATTCTCACATGGAGTCGTTCTATTGGCTATCAAGAATACCTAATCCCCAAAATCCATTCTCCAGCCAGAATGACTCTGGGGGTCATTCCCAAACCAGGAATAGTTCTGGGATTTGGTGGCCCTGGGGCACCAAAAACACGGAAACAACCTCACTCGCAAAAATGGATGACACCAGCGTCGTCATCCTTGTCGTGACGTGCGTTGCTGTGGCTCTCTCTGGCTACATAGCCGTCGGTGGATACTTGGGGGGTTGTGGATTTGTCGCGGGTGAGGCCGCGGCGGTCGCAGCATCGATGGCGCAAGAACAGCGGCTGCAGTGGCAGTCGCATTGCTGGTGGGAAGAGTTGTTGAGAATGAGAATGGGAATGACAGTGCGCAACCAGGGCCTCAATGGGAATGGGAATGGCAGTGCGCAAACAGGACTAGAGGCAGTTTCAAATGTGGCGTTCGGCGGGTCGATGGCCGCCGGGGACTGTTGTCGTCATCTTGCCGGTTGCGATCGTCTCTCTCAATGTGGAGGAGGGTGGTCCCCAGAATGGGAATGGATTTGGGGCTGGTTGAGCAGCCCGTCAAAATTAATGTGGACCACCTAATGGGAATGGCGGTGCGCAACCAAGGCCTATTGGCATTTCCACCCAAATTTGCGAATCCAGAACAACTTCACGAATACCAACAAATCCTGGTCAATCGTTCACATTGTATGATTCGCTAAAATTGTCTTTTAAAGCATTGATTGGTCACAATTTATCCAATCCTTACGAACGAAAAGTGTTCTCCGAGTTCGATCTGCCCAGGCGAGAAGATGAAACAAACCAGACGTGAGAATGCTGCCGCTTGCCGATATACATCGTGCTCACGGACTGTGGATGACAGGAGATGGAAGAAACAGCAACAAAACAACTGGCAACCCCAACACACTGTTTCATTGTCTATATAGCTACTACTATCTCGGCTACTCCAAGAAACAGCTCGCCCATATCTTCAACAAGACGGAGAATAAGACAGCCAAATGGACGAGTAGACTTGATGTCACCGACATGTAAGAACGTGCTTCGAGCACATGTGAAGCGACTTTCTCTGAAGCGCATCGACAGTGGTTATTCGGCTACTACTAGAAACCGCCACCCAAAGAGTGCTGGTCAGCGGGCTCGCCAAACACATATGGTCGTAGACCACATGGTTGGACACGCCCCATTTCGAACCGCTATGTTACCGTCATGTTATTTGAATGTAACCTTACTTTTGGGTTTGAGAAACGGAAGTGGAAAGTTAGAAATAAGCCGAGACGACAAAGTAAAGTGTATGGAATTAGATGAGATCACTTAGTGATTCAGGCACATGCAGGTGAACGGAAGGTTGTTGTTGTACGTGAAACTGAGCTCTTCTCCTGCACGAATGTCACGATTGGTGACAAGAAAAACTCGCGTAGTATGCCACACGACGCGCTTAACAGATACCAGGTTGGGTGTGCAGGAGTGGTTGATAAATCGTGCGAGGTTGCCGTAGAAACGAGCACCGATACTGTATGTTTCGTCGCATTGCATGAAGTACGTGGTTGTAGAATGATGGCGAAGCGTTCTGTACGACTTGTGGGAGATGTACTCTCCGCAGTACTCAATCACATTGATGGCCATTGTCGTGGGGAGTCCACGACCAGTCGCTGCTGTGTCGAAGACTTCGAGGTGATGCTCAAGTGCGCGACCACACCATCGGTTGTCGCAGCGTGGTGTGGAGCAGTTGTCCTTGTCACACTCGACGTCGCAAGCGCGATTGATGCAGGATCCGTTGACTGCGCAGTTGTCTGTACATCCACATTTGCCGTAGTTCATTCGTCTCTAGGTAGGCCTTCTGTGAACACGATCGATGGGGTGTATATATACTCGAACCGGTAGGCAACTTGTTGTGATGGGGGAGGCGCGTTGGTAGGAACTGCGTTGCTTGTCAGCGTGCAGTCGTGGGTGACGGGTTTCTCAACGCAAACGCGAAGAGAATCCGACGGCAAAACATATATCTATTGGAGGAAACTCGATTAGTTTATAGCATTGGATTATGCCTACGATTGCTACGTACCGTGTGAGGTAGTTGTCAGCGTGTTGGAGCAAATTACAGTTGCGCGCGTATGCCAGTAAGTCGATGACTGTGAGCTGGATGTTGTTCTGTGCACAGTAACTCACTCGTGCCTCCAGTTCAGCCGTGTCTATTGCGTAACGAGCTGAGCGCTGGACGTTCTTCTTGTTGGCGGCAGTGTTTCGCAACCGTTTGGCGTTCGAGAGCCACTTGTTGAATGTACCTGGCAGGAGGTTGTTGGCTAGGCAGTATTGGCGTTGGTTGACACGGCCATTGTATGCAGTCCATGCATCAATGAGTGCAAGCTTCTCCTGAACTGTTAGGCGAGCCATGGAATGTTTTGTGACTGCGGGCTTGCTTGGTGTTCTCATGGTGTGAGTTGAAAATGCATGGGACGATGCGTTCTATGTTTGATGATTTGTGATGGGACGAGCGTGTAGTGAGAAATTCTCAAATTATGTCTCTTCGACCCAAAAATGCGTGTTTTCATTTCGTGTACATGAAGAGAAAGAGCATTTAGACAGTTTAAACATCGTTCTAAAGTCTTTTTGTAAATATTATGAAATTTTGTCCAACCCGTTGAGATTTTTAGACTGGACAGTCTATTCGGAAAATTTCATGTTTGAACACAATTTCTTGCAGGGTTTTGGCGCGAATTGAAATACAAACACACAAAGATGGACTTCATTGTAGCCTTCGGCGCCTGGAGTCTGCCTCTTCTTCTTGCCGTTGCCTGGCGCGCGTACCGCGGCCATCGGAGTGCTGCTTTCCTTTTGGACTGATTTGGTTTTGTTTGGAATCCAAAGCCGCAGAGAACAAACGTTTTCGGAGGGGAAACGACGACGATGAAGGGGTATGCAATTTGCTGTTTTAGACGGCTCTTTAGACCGTCTAACGTTAAATTCAAGAAGAGGTGTTTACAAATCGCCGTTTAGAAGAGGGGGATCAGCCATTTAGACCGAGGATTTTCCAGTAAAAAGTTTTGTAAATGGGTTATGAGCGACGGCAACATCGATGAGGAGGAAAAGAGACATGTGAGAGACAAGGTTCGGAAACGTGAGAAGCAGTTGAGAAACGAGGATGGCCGATGAGCAGCAAGTGCTTCACGGCATCAACTGGACGTGGTGTCGACCGGATGAGGAGGAACGTGTGATGATCGACGTCTGGACGACGAAGTGAAATACTGGATGGAGAGCTAATGCTGATGCTGCCAGCTGGGGTGCCTAGTCGTCTTGTTTGGCCTTCTTGGCGTTCGAGATGTTGTTCTTCGTCGCCGAAACTCCACCTTCATGACCGACTTGTGCGTCGCTTCACCTTGGCGTTTGCGCTTGTAGAGTGAGAAGCCTGCTACGCTGTCGCTGAACAGGATCTCGCCTGGTGGGATCGTGCGATCGTCACGACGATGCTTGGGCGGCTGCCACACCGTCAAGTGGAAGAGAGACTTCTCCGCGTTCTCGCCTCTGAGGCTGGTAAGCGTCGCTTTTGCCGCATGGGAGTTCGCACCTGCGACAGCCTTGTTGGTGAGTTGGTAATGCCCGCCCTTGGAGAATGGTGATACCGAGACGACACAGAGCTCGAGGGCGACGATTTCGCTTTTGTTGATTGTGTTCTCTTGGAGCGGCACAAGTTCATGGAGCTTGTTCACAGTATCGTAGACTGCTCAGCGTTCCTTCTCCTCGCGCTGTAAGTGGAGCACGTGTTCGAGCTCTTCGAGGAATGAGTCGTGGCTGTCGGTATCGCTCATGCTGTAGATCTGGCGCAGTAGGTGGAGTTGATACGTTCTCTGCTGTTGTTCTTCTGTTGTGAAACATCAAGCACATGGGATTGAGTAGCCGAAGCCGCTGCTCCCACTGCCTTGCTCCTGCAAGGTCAAGCAACCATCGTTCATGAGTGAGAGTGGACGGAGTGGATCCAACCGCCATGCTCCGAGAAGAATATGAGAAGAAGCCAAATGTTTTAGGTCAAGTAAGTTGCAAGACCAACAACTGGCAACGCCGTGTGATCACTAATCGATTGCTTTTTGAGGGCATGGTTGTACTACAGTGCTGGTATGGGGAGAGTGTACACTACATGCAAGAAGACCTTGCTCGTTTACGAACTGGGTGTCTTCAAGTCACGTTTCGTTCGAATTATTAGTCCGTTTGTTTCCAAATGACAGGGTTCTTGGTGAGAAGCACTGTGGCGCAGAGCTGTGGGAAGAGAATCCTTTTAAGAACTTCACAAATTCATTGGTCAATCAAATAAGGAGAGGCTTTGGGTCGAAAATGGCGCTGCTGACCAAGTTGCTACGCAAGAATGTGCCATGGGAATGGGGAACGACGCGGCAGGTGGATACGTCCATCTCATACTCAACTGTTTCCATTTTCGTGTCCTTCTTTGTTTCTCATTGGCTTCGTTTCCAAATGAAGGGCGCATATGGGAGGCACCCTCAAGCAGAGGCAAGTTGAATCCCTGAGTGTGTATACGTAGGTGTTTCGATTTGATGTAAATGTTCTTTTACTCCGCCTCAGACGCCCTTGCTGAACGTTTTGTGTGCGCCCTGAGTGTGTATACGTACATGGCTGTTTCATTTCACGTAAATGCGATTTTCTACACCTTTTTCAGCTTCTTCACAGTGCTCGCGTGGTCATCTCACGGTGAACACGCTCGCTGAGGATTCATTTCCGTATGTCTGCTGCCAGTCGCCGCATCGGCTTTTCGAACGATACAAAAAGTGAGTTTGAATCGTATGTCTTGGTGAAGATATGTGGCTCTTTTCATGGTGTTGTAGAACTGTATAGGAAGAAGTCCATTCGTTTCATGCCACGTCGCCAAGTTGCCAGTGGTAAGAAACGTGCTCATGCGCAGTACGATGGTAGTCGACGCGTGAACGATGAGCGTCGGAAATACCGTCGAGTGTTTGATGACAACATCGTCGGATCGTGGGCGACCGAAGCGCATGTGCTCGAACTAACTGCTGCGCAGAGTCATGCGGAGCGCACATCAGAGACGAAAAGACGAAACAAGATCAACCAAGCGAGCTCGGCGAACCGCCTCCACATGCCTCCCTCCTCGTCGTACATTGAGGAAGACCGAGCTACATTTCACGAGGAGATCAATGAACCGATTGCGCTCATTTGTGGTGCATTTGGTACCTTTAACGCTGTGGGTAGTACACGTTGGCGCAACATGAACTACGATGACGACTACTTTTCTCCGCTTCTGTTGGCATTGACGAATAACGCTCCGCAAGGAATTTATTGCGATTGTTACGGATCCTTACACAAGCCAAGAACGAGTTGCAGTCTGCGATCGCTGCAACCTCGAGCTCAGAAAGGGTCGCGTCCCCAAGTATTCGGTTGCAAGCGGCTTTTGCATCGGCAACATTCCCTCTGAGCTTGCGATCCTGAACACTATGGAGTGCCGGCTCATCGGTCTTGGCGTGGCGTTTACGACTTGCTAGAAGATTCGAGGGTCGGGCCAAGAGTGCACCAAGGGTCACAGCGTCAGCTACTGGAACGATGCATGCCACATTGGATTGAGTTTACCTCGACCGCTCTCTCGCAGTGGCGTCGTTCGACTTCACACACGCGTCAGTGAATCTTCAGCAAGCGTGTTCTCTGTCCGTCCGAATCTCATCCGTGAGGCGGTTGGTGTGGCTGATCGATAATAACCCACTGTACAAGAACGTCGTCATCTCGGAAGGAGAGCTGGCCTCCCTCCGAGAATAGTGCGAAGATTTGCCGATACTGGCAGTAGAAGCAGAAGAGAAGGCTGTGAACAACGTCAACAACGCCGACAATTCAGACGACGTTGAGTTCGACTATGAGGAGGAGTCATTTGAGCTGCAAACCGGCGGAGGTTCTGGCACCGAAAGTGATGAGATCATCAACGCGTTTCGGTTGAGCGATGGTCTACGTGACGATGCCCATATCGATTGATGGTCGAGTATAATAAATGAATACACCACAGATACGCTGATGCAGGCTTGCTTTTTTCAACACTCTTTCCGGATGGCTCTGGTGGATTCCACGCTACCACCTTCGAGAAGAAAAAAAAACACACACATACGACCTCGCGGATTACTGCGCACACCTTATGCGTTGATATGATCGACGTTTTGTCATCCACCCGAACTTCAAGTTCTTTTGCTTGAATTAGATCCAGCGCCGACAAATCGACGGTCTAACACGTCGGCTTGCGTGACGAGGTGACGGGTCGCACGAAGTTGATGAAGAAGAAACAAAGTCAGAAACGAATACGGAAGACAGCTTCGCGAGCCGCGCCAAGTCATTGATGAAGCAATTGAAGCCATACTGTCGAAGCGTTCGGTCTATACTGGCAAGACGTTCGGCAGGAGTTGATGGGACTTCTGGGAAATCGCGTGCTTGACTCTCCAAATCCGACCCTTTTCTTCACGCTGAGCGCAGCGGACACAGTTTGGCCCTGTTTTTTTCGCGCGTGTGATCCGTCTCTGACGTTGGAGCAAGCGGCTGCATTACCTGCCCACACCCGAAGGGGATTGCTCAACCAAAACCCAGACATAGCCAGTCGGCACTTTTATCGGCGGTTCAAGGCATTTTTTGATCATGTTCTGCTCGGCAAATCACAGCCACTGGGAATGATCACTGACTACTTTGGCGTGTGGAGTTCCAAAGAAGATCACGACACATCCACGGCCTGTTGTGGGTCGACAACGCTCCGGATGTGTTGAAACAAGGTGGAACATCAGAAGGACGCATATCACTGGCAAACTTCGTCGACCAACACATCACTGCGTCTACTTACTGGCAAGATGCGTTTTGTAAGTGTGGAGTGTGCATCGACAATGAGGACGACGCCGAAGTTGACGTACTCGCAAAACAACCCCCGCCTTACAATGATCACCAAGCCACTCGGCGTGATATTGCTAGACTCGTATCGCGGGTACAGCAACACCGTTGCTACGAAGGAGCGAGTTGTCGAGTGAAGACGGGGCAATGTCGATTTGCATTTCCAAAGAAAGTGCAAGAGTCAACCACAGTCCGGAGTGAAACTGGTGGTGATGGTGCAGTGAAGTTTGAAGTGGGATGCAAGCGAGATGATCCCTACACAAACGGATTCCAACCTGATGTTCTGCAGATTTGGCGAGCGAACATGGACGTGAAGCTGGTTGGCAATGCCCTTGGTGCTGCTGAGTACGCCGCAGCGTATGTCAGCAAGGCAGAGCCCGATACCGTGAAATTTCGGAACGCAATCGCAAGTGCACTGGAGAAACATCCGGATAGTACGTATCTGTCTTCTCTTCGACGTGTTGCAAATGCTTCCATTGCGACGAGAGAAGTAAGCACACAGGAAGCTCTGTGGATTCAGCCACGCAGCCTACCTATGTGCGGAAAGAGTCGCAGCGTTTTACGTATGAAGACCCTTCGTCACGCAAGCGGTACTACCGAGTCAACATGTCAACGTGTTTAAGCGAAATGGAAACGTCGTTCGATGCTTCTCCGGGTGGTCCACGCATGGAAGTGATTGAACAGGCATGCGCCGCTCAGCCCGACACCACAGAGATTCACTCCATGAGCTTTCGATATTTCTGTGAACACTACAAGCCGTGCAATGAGAAGCCGACAAGAAACCAACGACTCAAGCGCTGGCCAAAGCAAGACTGTATGGGATATATCAAAGCTCGTACCAACCAACCCACAGGCTGTGGTGGAATCGCCGCGGCTTCGAATTGATCCGTCAAGCGCTGACTACTGCTTTTCAAAAGTCTTTCTCAATACATCATGGGGAGCTACCGGTTAGCGATGACGGTGCGTGTCCGCTTTTGTGTCGCTTGACAGAATCGACCATATCGACGCCATGAAGCGACAACGCCAATTGGACCTTCAAGCAGAGTCTAATGCTACACCAAGCGCGGGGGTGTTGGGGGGAGACGCCGTGGTCATTCTCGCAAGCTAATAGTCTCAAGCACCAATGGAAGACGATGAAGTGAATAAATGGCCGCGCATGGTGTTGAGAAAGCGCTTGCCACCCATAGTGAGTATTGTGCACTACTGTATGGACGTGCAGTGCGTGCTGCTAACCTGTGCATGCTGCTTCTCGTAGGCTGGGCCCAATAGCGTTTGGGGAACGTTTGCAAAACGCGGCGAGGGCGTTGGGAAAAGAAGCTGATAATACGTCGACTCTAGCATCGCTGCAAGTTAATGTCCCTGCCTCCGTTACGCCTTCCACGCATGCGGCTGTGCCCGTTACGACTCAGCAGTCGATTACAGCTCCCGCGGACGACGCCGACGATGATGAGGACGCAAATGACGGTGAAGACAACGACGGGGTGGAGATAACGAGGGAGAGAATGAAAACGATCAGCAAGAGGTGGAAATGGTCCAAGCCGGTGCGAAAGCATCTGCAACCACAGCTAGAATGCGTCAACGTGTCGAGAGTGACAGCGATTATGAGCCAGATGCCGAAGACAGTCGCATTAAAGAAACAGCCGATGGTAGGTTGCAGGGATTCCGAAAATGCACTTTATAATGTATGCGACCTCCCAACTAAAATCAATTATGGCATTTTGTTTTCAGGGGGCCGAAATCAATAATGCACTGAAAAGATGCATTGTCAAACTTATGGGCTGCCGTCCTGCTCATGTGTGCTTACACTCCCCACTGCATCTATTGTTCCTGTCGCTCGAGAGCATCGTCGACAACTTGAGCGTTTCAGTACGACCCATTGATCTTGAGCGCGCGCCGTGACCGCCAAGCACATGACAGCAACCCTGTTCTTGCCGTTCTTCCCGATCGCGACCGATCGGACGGTGACCGTGACTGCCCACGTGGTCACTCACGCAACGATGGTCGCGCGACGAAGCTCAGACGTACCAGAATCGCCAAGGTCGGAATGGCTCTCACATCACCAATAAGCGTCGCGACTCTCGTCATCACTGCCGCAAGTGCAACCAGCGTGGACACAAGGCGCACCAGTGCAACGGCAAGCCTGACAGCAACCAACAAGGCAAGAAACGCGTCGTCCTCTGCGCCGATCCCACGGAACATGCCCACTCTCCAGTCGCGTCAGTTGTGCTGGCAGTCGGTAGTCAGCCCGAGAGTGACGGTTATGTGACGTGGTGCCTCGATTCAGGCTCTCAGGTCAATATCTGTGGTGACGCGAGTGTGTTCGACTATTTGACAAGCACGAAGAGTCACCATCTCCACACGAGCAATGGGAGCAGTAAGATTGTCAAAGAGAAGGATGACGCGGTTATGATGGTCACCGGTGGTGGTGAATGCTCTGAGTGTGCTGGAAGATGTTTACTACTCCGCCAACGCAACCGTCAACCTCATCTCGATGGACTATCTGCAGCGGTCAGGGTTTGTGCTTGCGTTCACTCACGACCAGCAAGCAATCTCTGCAACGTGCGGCTCGCTAGAGTTGCTTTTCGAGAAGGACAACGCGCACTACAAACTGCAAGTCAAGAAGAAGCCATCCACAGTGTGCTGTACTCGCGATCCCTAGCGACGTCCAAGACGCAGACGACACCGTTATGTGGCACCAGCGTTTTTGCCACGCAAGCACAGGTACACTCGCTAAGATGCAGATGCAAGGCGCGGTTGTCGGTCTTAACATCAACAAGAATCAGTTGAACGACTACGAGTGTGTTCCTTGTATTCTCGCCAAAACCAAGCGACTGTCTTACAAGACGAAGCCTGAGCGAGCAAAAGTGCCTCTGAGCGACTGAGTCTCGATCTGGCTCAGATGAAGGAGCCCGCCATTGATGAAAGTATTTATACTCTGGTCATTGTGGACGAAGCCACTCGGTTCAAGTGGGGTTTCCTTCTCGACACCAAGGATCAGGCTAAGCTCCACATCGCTGATCTGGTCCGCTCCTCAACAACCAGTTTGAGCATCGTGGTTTTCCTGGGAAGACTCTCCACGCTGATGGTGGTGGTGAGTTCATCGACTGTGATTTCTCTGGTTTATGCGCCGAACTGGGAATCGAGCAACAATTTACGAACCTGTACAGCCCCGAAGAGAACAGCGTCGTCGAGCGAGCGAATGGTGTCATCCTGGTGCGCATGCGCGCTCTGCTCCTCATAACCGGTCTGCCTGAGATGATGTGGGGAGTCGCGTTCCTGTTTGCTGTCCACACACTGAACGTGACAAGCTCCAAGTCCCTCCAAGGTCGAACGCCTCATGAACTCCTGTTTGACGAAGTTCCCGATGAGAGTTACTTGCGCTTGTGGGGTTGCATTGTCTACGCAATAGTGTTTGAGAAGATGCGGCAGAAGAAGGAAAAACTCAAGCCGTGAGTCGTCCCGGCGCTGTTTGTTGGCTATTCGCCGAACTCGAAAGGATATCTACTTCTGGAGATTCCCTCGTGCAAGATCCTCAATCACCATGCTGGTAATGTCAAGTTTATGGAACGGTTTACGCTGTCGGGTGGGTACGCGGAGCGTATGCTCCTCAACGCTTATCGCCATGGTGATCACGACCTACCAGCTGAACCTGAGCTAGTTCCTATCAAGACCAGTGTAGCCAGTCTGGCTCATCCAGCAGTCGCTCCTCTACTGCCTACAGAAGCACACACCGCTGCATCGCAGTCGCGTCAAAATCCAGTGGGAGTGCGCCATGAAGTATACCAGGAACCAGTGGGAGCTCGTCCGGGACAAGCGGAAGCCAGGCCGGATGGTGAAACATCCGATGGAGACGTTGCGCCGCCCTCCAAGCAATGTGCTGATGAGATTGAGACTGTGATTCGTGCGATTCTCTATTAGGCGGTTCGTCGCCGGTGGTGTGTCATGCAGTATGATGTCAAGACTGCATTTCTTCAGGGTGATCTCGACGAAATCGTGTTTATGGAGCTCCCTCCTGGACGAGAATGTGATGGCACCATTGTCTGTCGCCTCGTGAAGAGCCTTTACGGCCTGAAGCAAGCACTGCGGCGTGTGTGTGGAACATGACTCTCCATGATGCTCTTGCTTCCATCGGGCTCAAGCGCCTCGACAGTGACCATGGGCTTTATGCCCGACAAGTGGGAGACGACTTGGATGCACTCGTGTCGGCGTATGTTGGGTGAGTCAGCCACGTGCAGAGAAATTTCGGATGCCCTTCGTGCCCAGTTTCAGCTTACTGATATTGGCCCGGTTCGATTCCTACTTGGCATCGAGGTCCATTTAGATCTGGATGAGGGAGCGTTCTTCCTCTCACAGTCTACGTACACCACTACGATCCTCCAGCGCTTTCACATGGCTGACTGCAATGGCGTTGCCACGCCCGAGTCCAAGACCGAGTCCGCTGGGCGACCCAAGAAAGATCAAGACATGCCGTTCCGCGAGAATGTTGGTGCTATCTAGTATTTGGTGTCGGGCACACGCCCAGACATTGCTCATGCGACGCGTTTTCTTGGCCAGTTCAACTCCTGTTTTGAGTGGTCATTTCCAGAAGGCTAAGCGTGTTCTCCGATATTTGAAAGCCACTCAACACTACGGTCTGCTCATCAAGATTTCTCGTGACGGCCCTGCGCGAGTGGACGTATTCACCGATGCAGATTGTGTCAATGGTGAGTCGGATCGCAAGAGCGTCAGCGGATATGTCTCCCAGATTGACGGCAACTCGATCGCCTACCCGTCGAAGAAACAGGAGATCACTGCTATCAGTACCTCTGAAGCGGAGTACGTGGCCATGCACGAAGGTCCTCGTGATATTGTGTGGGTGTGCAAGCTTCTCGACGAACTCAAGCTCCAGTATGTTCGGCCGCCCACGCTCTGGTGTGACAATCAAGCCACAGTGTACTTGAACAAGCGTCCAGGAAAACACTCCAAGTTCAAGCACGTCGACGTGAAGTACCACTTCACACGTGATCTGGTCGACAAGAAGCTGCTCAGGACAGAGCACTGCAGCACACACACTATGCCTGCAGATATCTGGACGAAGCCTCTCGACCGTGCTAAGTTTGAGCGTTTCCGTGAGATGTTTCGCGTTGGCAAGCGCCCGTTGTGGCTTAGCCCGTGCTCAGATGCTGCGTGACAGCCTGCCAACCGATTAACCCATTTCGGTGTTTGGGTCGATGCTGGCGACGACCAGCGTGGGAGTGTCAGGCCAGTGAGCTGGCCGCACCCATTCCATATGGATCTGAGCCCTCACGGCCAACCCATCATCTGCCAAGACCCCATGGTGACGACCCGCCGTGGTACACCGGTCGTCACTCGATCCACGACCTTGCCGGCACAGAACCTGGGCGCTCGTGCTCGTGGACGGCGTCTCTCGCCGCCTCTGGCACCGAGTAGACCTGCCGGCTCACATAATGGGGCTTGACACGTGCTCTTCTCGAGCTGTGGAGACTGGAGACTTGTGGGGTTCGAAGCAAAAAGCGAAGTTACGATGGACGAGGGCCAGTCGAAACTAGCCCTCTTATACCTACCTACTTTTGTAAACAGCTAGTGACATGTACCCATAAACCACACATCAGAACTGGTTCTCCCTCTATGAACCTGTATTGAACTGGTAAACCAGCTCTCCAATATCGGTATCAGTATTTCGGTACCGGTACCAGTCCATTGGTACAAGTGCCAGCTCGTTGGCACCAAGGCGATCTCTGGGATTGGTCCCCTGGGGGTCCTCCCTCATCAGCCTTTCCAGAGCTCTTCATCACATACAATTCTGTCGCACTCTCTATTCAGCTACGGCTTACAACTTCTACACTATCGGCACCATCCAGCCAACCGCCTCGGTTTTTGCAAGGCCATCATCGACAAGAGAAAGAAAAGGCCGGCAAGTGTCTTGCGAGGCACTTTCACGGCAACTGCGTAGCTGGCTGTACCGCGCATGAAGGCAATTTGCTGGTGGGACAACCGGCCAGTTTACATGCTTAGTACGGGCGGAAGTGTTCGCGATGTGTCTGTCCAGCGGCGGGAGAAGAGTGGAGAGAAGCGCAGCATCCTGTACCCAAAGGTCGTGCAGGACTACCAAAAGTACATGGGTGGAGTTGACGACCAGCTTCGTCTGCAAAGGTATCCCGTATATACTGCTTTGTACTTATCGGTATCCTGTGTTCACTGACAGTTGCTTTACATGATAGATATTCGTTGCACCGCTCCGTGCGTTTCAAAAAGTACTACAAGTCACTATTCAATGGGCTGGTAGACCTCGCATTGGTGAACGCATTGTTCAAAGCTCGTCACACTTCCCAACAGAACACTCGACATGCCAGTTTTCTGTGCACGCTGCACATACAACTGTGCCAAGTGGAGGCTCAAGATCTGGCGTCAATGCCTACTCACCAAGGTATCGAGAGATTTCGGTCGACTCCTCGGATGTTGCCGCCCAAGTCAACAAGTGGCGCAGCGGGAACGTCGATGGCCAGCTGAAGCGCCGTCAGCGCGTCTGCAAAATCTGTTCGCTTCTCAAGGGCATGAGCGAGCGACCTGCAGAAACCAGCTGGCACTGCTCGTGCTGCAAACGCAAGGGCGTGCCTATGTACGTGTGCCAGAGAGCAAGACGCGCCTATGCAAATGAAACCATGACGTGCTTTGATATCTGGCACAAGTGTTGGAAGAACAGTACGGCCGTACCTGGTCAACAGAGGCGCACTCGCACCACGAGCCAGCGCAAATGCCGTCATGTCGGTGCTGGTGAGGTCTCTGGCTAAAAATACATGTTTTCTTCTTTTCGTTTGTCTGCCACTCCTTTTTGATTATGCCGTGTTTAGGATTTGATTGGGTGAGTGTAGCGATGTGTTTTGGCGTCAATTTTTGCCAAGTCTTCCTTATCCTGGCCGGACAAGATAATCAATGGTGATATACCTGTCTATACAGGATAAGGTTCTCTATCCTGTCCGGACAGGGTACGAAAAGATGATGTACGATGCTATACAGGATAATGTACTTAGTGAAATTCGGTTTTATTTGTTACTTCCCTTAACACTTTCTGCTCGTTCAACGGTCTAAGCAGCGGGACCAGGGATGAGTGTGGTGAAGTCGAAGGTGAAGTGCTCGATGGCAATGATGTCTGGCGCGGTGAGAGCGATGTCGATCCGCTCGAAGAGGAGGGAGAGAAACCCGCCCTCTTGGTCTGGTCGCGAGCACGAGTAATGCAGCGCGTTGATGGAGTACCCTTATATACCTTATCATCGAATTAGCTCACAAACGTAAAGAGGCGGGCATAGTACTTGTATCGTAGACATCCGTCAGCTCCCGCATACGCTTCTTCGGGTTTGGCGTATGTTGAAGCCGTTTGCCGCGGGGCTGGCGAGAATCAC
Organism: Pythium phragmitis; assembly: GCA_023335925.1. Classification (NCBI taxonomy): domain Eukaryota; phylum Oomycota; class Peronosporomycetes; order Pythiales; family Pythiaceae; genus Pythium; species Pythium phragmitis. Next base: position 15,151 of record JAADVZ010000436.1, read on the forward strand.
GTCCTTCGTACGACCAATGTGGTCAGTGTACGACCGCTGGCCGGAGTGGATATTGAAGGTGACGACATTCTCCGCCCCGGCCTCGCCTGGTGTCTCGCGAGCCAACAGGAACCAATGTTCCTTATCTAGGGATGGGCGAGTCGTACCTCGCGATGTCCACATATCCTCGATCGCGCTGTAAACGCGCGTAAACAGCACCTCTTGTTGATCGACCACGTAGTCTAAACATCAGGAAACCTCACGGCGGTGCTGGGCGACAAGGTCTGTGATTGCCTCCTCATGGCGTATGGTGGCAGCGTCGAGGCGAGCGTTCATGTCAACTAGGGCGTCGCGCATCGCATCTGCGTGACGAACGCTCATGCGCTCGATCACGGACACGGAAGCCTCGTCACCTACGATAGCCTCAAATGCGCCACGAACTTCTCGCTCGATGGCGAGTTCTTTCTTCAGCTCTTTTGCGCGCTCGGCCAAGGCGGGTAGCTGTTCACCCAAGCGTTCGTTGCGAGCACGTTTAGCGAGTAGCTGTTCCTCCAGCTCCTTCACTCGGTCCTCAAGGTGTGTGACGACAACGAGAGCCGTCATTCTGCTCACTTCCTCTGTGCTGGGAGAATACCTGCATGGCACGCAAGCCAGTGCCGCTACACTAAAAAGCCAAGAAAATGTATGATACCCTCTATTCGACGAGTCGCTGTCCCGAAGGCTGAGAAGTGAGAACTGTTTTGTCTTCTCCTGTACAAAGTCTTTGGGTTCGATGAGGAAAAGCAACTTGTTATGAAAGATGGATCATGATTCCGACCGTCATGCGTTCACTTGGCTTCTGTATGCTCGAATTGTTGTGTCATACACATTACCCCCTTTTCAGAAAAATAGAAATGAAAATCTCTACGGGAGACTTGAATACTCTGCAAACTGTCCCGTATTTGACACCTATGGTCCTGTAGAATTATTCCCTATTGAGTGATTTGTCACGGCCTCCACCCATGCGGGCTAGGTAACCGGAATATCAGAAAACCATATGCTGCACGCCAATTATACTGTTTACAAGATGTCTTATCCTGTATACTCCGCAAAAACACAGTATAAGCTCATTAGGGTTTAGGCTTGCATTGGGAAATTTGTGTGACGGGGCTCGAAGGGTTAACACCAATAAGGACTGAACATGTTTGTCTACGAACATGGTGGCCAATTGACTGCTCTACACAGCTGTTCGACCCGTTCTGGGTACTCAACGTACAGGGCGAAACACACGATCGGGTCTTGCTAAAGCGGGTGGTTCGGGTGAGTGAGTTGTAGCCCTGGAGAGTCTTGTATGGTAGCAACACGCAGCCAATGCAGGAGTAGGAAAACTCTGACCGGCGATGTCGTCAGCTAATCCGTTCTCGAAGAGAGCTTGGCGGTATTCGAGCTGAGGGAAACTTGAACGAAAAGATCGCCTGACACGTCGATCTCGCCCTTGGTACAAGATAGCTACATCCCTCAGGGTGAAATCTGTTGGAAATGGGTGAGTACCCACCCAAGAGCCAGTCTCCTTGGACGGTGACATTGGAAGGTGCGGTAGGGAGAAGCGGAACAGAACAGGCCTACGATAGGACGAACGGAACAGGTAGGACGGGATAGTGAGAAGGGAACGCAGGGTCCGGAGGCCCAGTAATAAAGCTCACTCTACAAGCTTCCTCAAGGGGCCCACTGACCTATTTCCAACAGGTTATGAGCCCAAGCGACTTTGACCAAGAACTTGCACCAACCTATGGGGAAGCGTACGGAGAAGCGTCTTCGCCCCTACTGCCTCACGAAAGGGGCAAGCTACTGAAGAGTCGAACTTGGACGAAGGCATTAGCATCCGGGAGCAGCTAGAAGACCTGCGGTCACCCGTCGGGGTGGTCGAGCAAGGATATCGGACGCCTGTGCTCTCGCCCGGCGGAGGGACCGACGTGCCAGGAGTGACGCCGGTGACGCCACTGGTGACTGGACCCGTGCTGGAAGGACCGAATCAAGGGGGTGGCTTCGGGATGGCAGCACCGCCGCCCGTCAGAATCACGGACCTGGGCGGCAGTCTGGGCTTCGGAGTTGCTATTCCAGGATACTTCGCACGTCAAAGCGGAGTCCACGCGCAACGGCAGGGCTGGGTACCGCGGGCTTCGCAGGGAGCGCAACCTTAGCAATACTTCGGGCAGCAGCAACCTTACATTGGTCGCTTCGGGGTGGAGTTCTGAGACAAGGGCTCTACGGGCAACACTACGGCGCAGGACACGCGACGGCTGCGGCGCATCAAGAAGAAATGGCTCAAATGCGGAAGGAGTTTGAGGCTGCGCTGCAGAACCAACGTGACGTGCAGGAGCAGCAGTACCGCTTGCTTCATGACGAAATCCAGCAGCTACGTGCGAGGAACGCGCAACTGGAGATAGAGCTGCGCGCGCGCGGAAACGCCAAAATGTTCGTGGGTGGACAGCGAGTCCCTCAGCAGAACATGAAGATAAACATGCCGACGTTTGATGGAAAAGAGGTGTACAAGATTCTCGGAGGTGGCTTCGTGCAGTACGGAAGATAGTTTCTGGTCAAGATTCAGATGGCCAAGGAAGCGTGTGGGCATGGATTTACTGAGATGTTTAAGACGGCCAAGTTTGGCGAGCTGCTGCGCAGGAAGGCATTGAGATACTTGCAGCAGAGGATCGACAACTGGTGGATGATCAACCCGACGTTGCTGTTTGTGCTGACGAAAATGGAAGACGCGTACAGGATTGTGTTCTCCAAGCAGCAGATCATAAAGATCTCCACGGCGAAGAAGGAGTTGGTCGGTCGCGGAACGACCACCTGCTCTACTTGGTCGTGGTCATGGATGCGACGAACTCGTGACCCGAGTTGGTGCTCCAGAACATTGTGAAGTACGCGTCGCCTGAGATGAAGACCGTGCTGATGTCGCGAGTGAACCCTCAGAGGGTGGACCACCTTGAGCAAGCCGAGGAGCTTGTGTCGTTTGCCCAAGCGGTGGAAGATGAGTCACTCACCGACCGCAGCATCGGCAAGGACGTAGTGAACGCTCTCACGGAGACTCGCACCTGCTACAACTGTCAGGAGACAGGACACCTCGCTCGGAACTGCCCAAAGCCACGAGTGCAGCGAGCGATCGGAGGCGAGGGGAAGACGGTCCGCTGGGCTCTGATGGCAAGCGAGACGACCGACACCAGAGACTGGATCGTGGACACTGGAGCTAGTCGGCACTTTGTGTGCGACTCACGATTGCTAGAGGACCTGAAGGCGTGCAATGACAAAAGACCGAGTATCATGCCGAACGGTGACAGCCTGGACGTGACACTACAAGGGAGTGTGACGGCGTGGAGCGAGAGATCGTGCTCAGTGAAGTCTACTACTCACCCAAGATCACGGTGAACCTGATCTCGCACGGCATGCTCGCGCAGAAGGGATGCGTGCTCAGACAAGTGAAAGACCAGTGGGCCATCCAGAAGAACGATGAGACTGTTTTCTACGTAAGGCTAAAGGACAATGTGCTCGTGATGGACCATGGTGACGTGACAAGCGAGCATGGACCAGAGATGACACTGAGTGACATGGTGATGGCTGCGACGAGCTCGGAGAATGACGAAGTGAGCGAGGACACTCTCTTTGGGCACCACAAGCGCTTTGGGCACCTCGCTTACGACACCATCGAATGACTCGCGGATCAGGCCAGGTCCGGCATTGCGCTGACGGACCAATACCGGCCAAACTGTCTGACTTGCGCGCAAGGCAAGCAAACGCGGGCGAGGCAGTCAAGGAAGGACTCGGGAGAGAATGCGCCGACGGATCGTGTGGGAGGCATGATATGCACTGATTTGAAGGGACTGATTACGCCTAGAGACCGCCGTAGTAACAGATACATGATCAACTTCGTTGACTTCTACTCGAACAACTGTCGGGTCTTTCTTGTCAAGACGAAGAACGAGGCAGCAAAGAAGTTCGAGCACTTTCTCGCCTTCTTTGAGCTGAAGTTCAACTGCAAGATTCACGTGTTGAGGACGGACGGTGGTGGAGAGTACGCTAACATTGATCTATTCTGCAACCAAACGGGGTATCAAGGCAAGTGTCTGAAGCCGGGAACCAGGCCTCCAATGGGAAAGCGGAGCGTATGCATCGGACAGTGATGAACATGCTACGGTGTCTACTGTTCACGTGTGGGCTGCCACTCACGTTCTGGGGCGACGCCGCAGAGTACGCCGTGTACATTTTGAATCGGATGCCAACTACAGCGAATGCACGGAGACGGTCCCCGATTGAAGTGATTACTGGCGTGAGACCAAGCCTCATTCAGGTGGTGGTCTTCGGATCACCATGTACGGTGTTCCGTGATCCCAAGAAGAAGTCGCTGAAGGAGCACGGCAAGGCAGGCATTATTGTGGGCAAGAACGAAGAGACGAAGGGGTTCAAGGTGTATCTGCCACAGGACAGAGTCGTAGTGACGACCAGGCACATCCAGAATGTAGAGACACTACCAGAAAACGCGAACGAACAGCTACGACGCGTGCTCGAGGAAGAGTCTGAGAAGAAATTGGAAGGGCTCGCGCGCGAGAGAGAGGAGCGTCGCCGCGAGCAAGAGAGACAAGAAGAAAGCAAGACAGTCGGGGGACGAAGGAGCACGTCCCACCGATCGGTGTGCAAGCAAGAAGAAAGAACAAGAGCAAGGACACCCAGACGGAGGGTGAGAGTGCGGAGCGGCCAACACGGAAGTCGACCCGGAAGAAGAAGAAATCAGCCCGTCGCGCCGAAGCCGACGGTGACGAAGTGAACTCTGTGATGACAGCTCTGGAGGGCGTGCGTCTAGAATAGGCAAGTTTCCCTGACCCCAAGAACTACCGCGAGTCGGCGCGGAGCGCCGACGCTGAGCTGTGGGCTGGAGCGAGATAGGAAGAGCTGGATTCGCTGTGGATGAACGAGACTTGGACACCAGTGAAGCGTGTGGGAGGAAAGCACTACCTCCACACGAAGTGGGTTCTCAAGAAGAAGAAGAACAAAGACGGAGAATTTGAGAGGAACAAGGCAAGACTCGTGGCGTGCGGCAACGAGCAAGTGGCAGGGTGGACTACGTATTGACTTTTGCGGCGGTACTCGAGATGACCAGCGGCAAATTCATCCTAGGAATGGGCATCGTATGGGGCGTGGCAGCTCGGCATTTCGACGTACGGAGTGCTTACCCAAGAGCGACTGAGGAAGAAGGAGTCGGACGGCATGACTTTCTCCGAGCAGGAACTGAAGGAACTCGGCGTCAGCAGCGTGAAGGAGCTCGCTCTGCGTGTGGACAAAACCTTGCACGGGCTGAGGCAGGCTGGACGCTTGTGGCACCAAATGCTTGTCAAGACTCTGCTCGAAAGGGGATTTACGCAGTGCATCACGGACGCGTGTGTTTTTTGTAAGGTCGACGAAGGAGGGAGGATGCTCATCGGAGCATACGTGGATGACTTACTCGTCATGGCCACAAGCAACGCACGTGTGGACGCGTTCTTCGAGGACTTGCAACAGCTCGAACTGAAGGATTTGGGAGTCGCGGAAAACTTTCTCGGGATGCGGATCGTGTACGACAAGGATGACGTCTGTGTGGTCTGTGGTCTACCAGGAAAAGACGATCAAGGAGATGCTGGAGCGCCATGGCCTCGAGAAAGCGAACGCAGTGCGGATGCCAATAGGAGAGGAAGGGACTTTGAGCGAGGAAGACCAAGTGCTGCTGCCAAGAACGGGCACAGGCACTCCAGAGTATCCGACAGTGCAGAGTTTCCAGTCTCTCGTTGGTAGCCTGCTTTGGGTGGCATGTGCACACGACCGGACGTGGCTTTCGCTGTGCACAGGGCGACGCGAAGGACGCACGCGCCGACTGTGGGAAATTACAAGTTGGCAAAGAGAATCGCCAGATATCTCGCTGGGACAATGGACGTGAAGCTCACGATGAAGTGCAACGAGCCAGGATCGAGGAAAATACGGATCGAGACCTACAGTGACGCCGACTACGCCGCGGACAAGGAAGACAGGAAGCCCGTCGGCGGGCGATGGTGCTGATGAACGGGATGCTCATCGGCTGGTTGAGTCGGAAGCAGACGGCAGTGGTGCTGTCCACCGCGGAAGCGAAGTTCGTCGCGGCAGCGCTGGCTTGGAAGGAAGCTCTGGGGGTACTGGAGCTTGCGTGTGAACTCGACCTGCAAGTGGAGCCCCCCATTGTGATGTACATGGACAACCAGGCCGCGATGAAGCAAGTGAAAAATGAGGCGACCTCAAGCCAGCAGAAGCACGTGGACGTGAAGATCAAGTTCATGCGAGACTACTTTGTGAAGAAGATTGTGCGTCCCGAGTACGTGCAGTCCAATGACATGAAGGCGGATGTCTTGACCAAGTGGATACCCGGACCTCGGCTCGCGGAACTGAGGGAGAAGATCGAATTGAAGTGATTGGCCCGCGGACACCGGGAAGGAGTGTTGGAAATGGGTGAGTACCCACCCAAGAGCCGGTCTCCTCGGACCGTGACATTGGAAGGTGCGGTAGGGAGAAGCGGAACAGAACAGGCCTACGATAGGACGAACGGAACAGGTAGGACGGGATAGTGAGAAGGGAACGCAGGGTCCGGAGGCCCAGTAGTAAAGCTCACTCTACAAGTTTCCTCAAGGGGCCCACTGACTTATTTCCAACAAAATCCTGCTGCGCCCGTAGCACCTACTTGTGGTTGCTGCTGCTTTTACGACTTCAGAAAACTCTCTAACGCTGAATCTGGTTAGCGATTCACTCCGAGTGACTGCTAGGTGCTTTGGTTATCAATCAATTTCTTGACGTAGCCTTTTTGAGGTGTCCGCATAAAGCGGTTGGACCTGGCTGTCCACAATCTTGCTAATATCGCGGGGAATCACGACTTCACGAAGAACATCAACACCTTCCCCTCGTTCACGAGGTTCTGAAGACATAATGCTGCGTATTGATATCCATTCGAGCTGCTTGTTCTCGTAGTTCTTCTCGTAGCGATCAGATGAGATCCTCGGGCATCGCGTTCGTCAGGGCAACCTTCGATTGGTCGCAGCAAGATTGGAGCAAGACTGGCTATCCTGCGACTGGTGCGCTACAGCCCAATGTGTTATCCCATTTAAAACTGTTTCAGTGTTTTCAGAAGCTACTTGGAGTCGTATGGGCGTGTAATAGCGTCAATAGAGAGGTTTCGCAACCGCCATTCCATACTCGTACCCGTACATAGCGCAGAAATATCCCAAGACCTCTCGAAACTGTTACGTATACGGATTGGCGTTCGTGAAAAGCCCGAAATGTACGGACACCAATCCGCATATTCAAACCGACATGGGGCCAAAGAAGAACCCAACAACCAACGAAGACGTGATTCTCCCTCGACACGATAACGTAGATCTGCCGTTCACAACAAAGAAGGGAAGTGTGAAGGGCCCTTGGGACCAGCTTGCTACGAATATCAACGCTGCCAATGGTTTTACTCGTGTAGTGCCGACAAGAGTGCGAAGAGGATAGGGCCGTAAAAGAGCGCACACAGCCCGTCAGGAACGCTGGCGCATTGGAAGATCAGGCAGTGGATACACTTGTGGCTGCTGCAGATCTGCTATCCATTTGCTCTATGGTCACACGGACCAGCAGCTGGCTCTACAAGTGCATGGGGAGCTTTTCTTCGGTGGCCGCGGCATTGGCGAGGCAGGGATTCAAAGTCGTTTGTTATAATGCCTGCAGCAAAAGGCCTGGCCTCCCGGGTGGAGAACGGACACACAGAGTCATGGATGGCACAGAGAGAGCCATGATCTTTTGACCGTGGTGCACGGTTAAACCGCTCCAAAGGTTCTCTGTGGGCTTGGGCCGTGCCAAGACTCGTGTCAGTTTTCAGCTGGACGAACCTTCTCAAAGACACGAAAACGGCATCAACAGAGAACTTCCTTGTTCACACACACGAAAATTACGTGTGTGTGAATTCGCTGTGTTGGGCACACCCCTTCTGTGTTCACGATGCGTTCTCTTGTTTTTAGGGTTTTGTCCCCAATTTGACGGAGGTTGGAAATGCTCCGGCAATAAAGCACTGAAGTACTATCTTCAAGGCGTTTTTACGAACTGTAACTGTTAGAACCGAGGGCCAGATCCCCTGCTGGCTCATTGATCGTTTCCCCTCTCGGGCACACGCGGCAATCAGTCACAAGTTTTGCTGCGCCCCCCTCCGCAAGAAGATGCTCAAGGACAAGCACCCCAGCGCGTACGTAGTCGCGCCATGCCACGCCATGCGCGTGACAATGACGACCGCATGTGCGAGCGGATGGAGCTGACGATGGGTTTCTTTGGCGGCGGTTCAGGGCGTTTCTGGCGACCCACAAGAGCAACATCGCCCTCTGGTCGGGTTTCTTTGTGGTGGTGCTCTTCTGCTACCATCTCTTCAGCGATGGCGACTTCTCGTTCCTGATGGTACGTTAATGCAAACCAGAATGACGCTCTCTGGAGTGACCTGCTAATGTTGGCTTTCCGGTTCCTAAAGACGCTCGGATCGTTCGTGCGGGCCTTCGGGTTTGCGCTGCTCATCTTCAAGGCGTTCTCGCAGAAGTCCATTACTGGTACGTGCTTGACCTATGACATCGATTCCTTTCCCATTGCTGAGCGAATCCGTGTGCTGCACAGGCTTGTCGCTGAAGACTCTGGAGCTTTACGCCTTTGTGTTCTTTTTCCGGTTGAGTTCGATCCTTCGCTACCAAGGCTACCTGCCGTACGATCGCAGCGGTGATTGGCTGTACTCGTTCTTGGAGATCAGCGCGCTCGTGATGTGCTGCGGCGTGATCTACTTGGTCACTGGACGCTTCAACTCGACATACGAACTGCGCTACGACACGTTCGGATGGCTCCACATCCCGACCGAGCTCGGCGCGCTCTACATTCTCGTCCCGTGCATCGTGTTCGGCATGGTGGGTGCTTTCTCCTCTTTGTGCATTGCGCCTTCCCCCATTTCATCCGTGCTCACCTCACGTGTTTGTAGCTCATCCACCCGAATCTCAACCGCAACTGGCTCGCCGACGTCGCGTGGACGATTGCCCTGTACATTGAGGCCGTGGCGATTTTGCCGCAGCTCTTCATGTTCCAGAAGCGCGTACGTAATCGTCAGCAGTGGTTGGAGTTCTCTCTGTAACGACGCCTCATTTGTGTTTGTGTTTTTACTAGGGCGGCGGCGCGGTCGAGTCGTGCATCTCGCACTTTGTGTACGCGCTCGCGTTCGGCAGCTTCTTGCACTTGGTCTTTTGGTTCTCGTCGTACCAGGAGCTTGGCGAAAAGGATGCTGGCCAGCACGTCGGCTATGCCGTCATCTTTGTGCAGATCGGCCACATGCTCATGATGGCTGACTTCTTGTACTACTACTTCAAGAGGTGGGTGCGCTCTCCTCCTTTTACAGTTGCGTTATTGTTTCTGACCTTAGTGCCTTGTCTCGATCTCGGCAGCATGAAGGATGGTGGTCCCATGATGCTCCCCACCCATGGTGGCGGGTACCAGGCGTAGACGCGGCACTGACGCTGTGGGGACCAAGCGTGGACGCAGCGGAGACCGAAGACGATAAGGACAAAAGTGAAAACCCCAGTAAGGACTGCTCAATAGAGACGTATGAGCTGGATGCGTTGCGCGCCTGTGGTTGCAAGCATTGGAGTA
>JAADVZ010000437.1:0-24788 GCA_023335925.1 Pythium phragmitis
GTTCACGCCAATAGCGAGGCCGCCGTAGAGTGTCGCTGCTGAGACTTCACGGCGCCCGACCAGAAGCCCAGACGGCTATTTTTGCATGCAGTCGCGTGGATCAAGTTCAACCAGGAGCCAAGAAAAGAATGCGACAGTATGGCGATGGACTGTCGAATCTCCACGACCAAGAAGCGACGGCACCTCATGCTCCTGCAGTTTAATAAGAGATAGAATCATGATAAATTAGAAGGAACAATGCGGTTAAACAAAACGAAAATTAAAGGAATTCGACGATCTCCAAAACGGTTTTAGGGAAAGGGATAAATGCGGGATCGTTGACAGGATTGGTCCATATTCAAATCACTCCATCAGCACTTTATCTTATTGTATTATGGCTCAATCACCCAATATCCACTAGTTTAACACTCGCGCCAATTCTGGTTTTATATGACTGGGTTTTGAATTTTGAAGCGGGAATCTTTCATTTCTTCTTCCGCCATGGCGTCGTCGGGCGCCGACCTGCTGAGCGCGGCGCTGTCGGACGCCGACCGCCGCGACCGCGAGGCCATGAACCTCAAGATGGAGATCGCGCACCTGCGCGAGCGCCTGCTCATGCGCGTGGGCGGCGACGCGTCGGCCGCGGCGCTCGAGGCCGAAAACTTCGCGCTCAAGACATCGCTCGCGGACGCGCAGGAAAGCGCCGCGCGCGCGCAGCAGGCGCTGCAGACACTGGACGCCAAGTACGCCAAGGCGCTGCGCAACCTCGGCAAGATGGACGTGGCGTGGAAGACCAGCGCCGCCGCGCTGCAGGCCGCCAAAAAGGAGACGGCGGCGCGGGACGCGAGCCTGCGCCAGCGACTGGACGAGCTCGAGCAGCTCAAGAAGGCCCACGCAGAGGACACGGCCAAGCGCCAGACGCTCGTGAGCTACCAGGACGAGAAGGTCGCGACACTCGAGGCGTCGCTGCGCGCAAAGGAGACGGAGCTCGCGACGCAGCTCGACCAGCTCCACAAGTTCACGCTCAAGGTCAAGGAGCTCGAGAGCGAGCTCGAGGCCACGCGGCAGCGCCACGAGCGCAGTCCGCAGCAGAGCGTCTCGCGCGACGACTTTGATGCGCTGCAGCTGCGCCACGAGCAGAGCATGGAGGCCAACGCGACGCTCCGCGGTGAGGCGAACGCGCTGCGCGTCGAGCGAACGTCGCTGCAGAGCCAGCTGAGCGACACGAAGGCGAGTCTCACGGCCGCGATGGCCAAGTTCCTGCAGCTCAAAGAAGAGAACGCGACGCTCGACGTGCGCGTGGCCGCCGCCCACGAGAAGAGCGAGCAGTGCGAACGCGACGCGGCGTTCTTCAAGAGCGAAGTGGACCGCATCCAGAGCCAGCTCACCAAGCGCGGCGAAGACATGCTCCAGCTCGAGCGAGCCAACCAAGTGCTCGAGCTCAAGCTGTCGCAGCAGCAGCGGCTCGCCGAGGACGCCGTCCACGTGCGCGACCACGAGGCCAAGCGGCTCGAGCTCAAGCACGAGCTCTCGTGGAAGGACCGCGAGTTTGCACTCGAGAATGAAGTGCGCACACTCAAGCAGCAGTGTGAGACGCTCCAGGCGGATGCCGAGACGATGCAAGCGCTCCACCGCGAGCTCTGCGGCATGCTGAGCAGCGGGGACGAGAGTGCGAGCGATCTCAAGACCCTCGTCGCCCAGGCGCTCGCTGCCAACTCGGAGGCAGCTCACACGGTGCAACAGCAGCAAAAGCAACTGACTCGCCTCGAGAAAGACGTCGCCCGTATGAAAGCACTCGCCGAGGAAAACGCCACGCTCAAGGCCGAGTACGAGAAGACGCGCATCGCGATGGAGCGGATCGTCGGCCGCAAGTCCAGAGCCACGGCCAATACGCAGCGCTTCGCCTTGGGCAGTGTGGCGCCATCCTCATCGCTGGCGGCAGCCAGTGCGAGAGGAACCGCCAGCAGCAGCACGGCCACGCCGGCGACAGTCTCCGCTGGGCCGACTCAGTCGTCTTCCCTTGTGGCCGCGCAGCAGCGTCGACCAGTTGCGGAAAAGGAAAACAAACCGGCGGCGAACAGTGCTACCAGTGCGAGTTCCAGTACGACGACGACTCTGCTGGCCGGCACGAAACGGAAGCTCGTCCTGCCGCCGTCCACCGAGACGGGCAGTCGCACGCCCACGAAAGACACCGGCACTGGCAGCACCATCTTCTCGCCTCGCTCCAAGCGAGTCGTCCACGTCGCGTCACGGTACATGCAGTCTGGCACACTCAAGCGATGAGGCGTCCTGTAAAGTAAACGAATACAATCGTAGTAGACACTTCTGCCACATGCATTTGCATGAAGAGAGCATCTATGTAATGGTTAGAGCTCTTCGCCTTGTCGAGACTGGAGAGACCAGCCGGGCACGCTCTTGTGGTCTTTGACGCGCAGCCGCAGGTGCTCAAAGCACTTGAAGTCGTCGTCGTCGCCGCGCGCGGCGTAGCAGGGTACGAACTCATTGAGCTGGTCAAAGGTGACGCGCACGCCGCCGTGGCGCAGCGGCTGCGCAAAGAGCTTGTCGCACTCGAAGGCCTTGAGGTGCTGCAGCACGCCCCAGTAGGGAATCCACGCCACGGTCGCGTCCTGCTCGAGGTTCTGTCCGTCAATGGCGATCTGGGGAACACAACGTCAGCCATCACCCACACCACGAAGGAGAGAGCCACGTACAAAGATGCTTTCGTTGGCGAACGCAAAGTTCGGGTCGAGCGACACAATCTCAATGGCGCTGCGCTGCTCAGCGCGCAAGTGGGCAGCGACACGCACGCTCGCAACGGCCAGCGTCGAGAGCAGCACGACCGACTTGAGCCAGAGCCGGTAAAACTGCGTGAGTAGCCACGCCACGACCAGCACCACGAGCGTGCGCGCCACGAGCTGCTGGGTCTCTCGGCTCAGCAGTATCAGCGCCAGCTTGGACGGCGTGGCCGTGTGGGTCCAGTCCGCCGCAAAGTCCGACGCGCACGTGTCGACGCGGCGCGCGACACGCGTGACTGACCGCCAGCGCAGCTGCGGCAGCGACAGCGGCAGCGCCACGTCGCCGCACACGCCTCCGACGGCGACGCCCAGCAGAATCGCAATGGTCGCCACGTTGGCGTAGGCCTTGACGAGCGTGCCCGTGAAGCTCGTGCTCTCGAGCGGCCACGCCCGCCGTCGGCCCAAGATCCCCACACGCGCGGCCATGGCGTAGAGCACGACTGGCGCGATGGTCGCCGCCATGACCGTCCACACGACGTTCTCCAGGAAGCCACCGCCGGCCAGCACCCGCCGCCGCCGCTGCGCCTCTTTCTCGACTCGCTTCCTCGCGTCGTCGTTCTCCTCTTCGTCTTCCTTCTCGTCGTCCTCGTCGTCGCTGTCGTCCGAGATCCACCGGTCTTCGGCCTCCTCTCCGTCCGTGGCGTCGGCCTCCGAGTCGGCGTCGTCCTCCCAGCTCTGGAGCACGCGCTGCGCGTGGAGCATGTCGATCTGCTCGTCCTTGGTCTGTATGTACGCGTCGTTCCACTTGTCGTCCACGAACACGTGCTGGTTCGTGGCGCGCGCCTGCGACCGCGTCAGCATGGCTCCCTCTAATATTATGGCGGTTGGTCCAATCGCGGGCAAAATGGAACCACTCGAATACAGGACCGCGACAATCAGAGACCCTCTATTGATTCATACATGTGCCAATGAACTCTATTCAGCGATATGGCTTCATTCCAGAATCACTTGAAGAACGCGAGCAGATCCTCCATGCCGAGCCGCTCGCTCGCGCGGTCGTCGCCGGCCTTGGCGGCCACCAGCACGTTCTTGGCGAGCTTCTCCTTGCGCTCCTGCAGCTGCAGGATCATCTCCTCGACGGTCTCGTCCACGACGTACCGCTTGACGACGACTTCGCGGGTCTGGCCCAAGCGATGGACGCGGTCAATGGCCTGGTCTTCCACGCCCGGGTTCCACCACGGGTCCAGCAGCACGACCACGGACGCGCACGTGAGGTTGAGCCCAACGCCACCAGCTTTAAGACTCACCACCAACACGTCCATCTCAGGGTCGCTGCGGAACTTGCGCAGCACCTTTTCGCGCGTCTCTTGGCTCAGGGCGCCGTGGAACATGCACGAGCGGAAGTGGTGCTTAGCCAGCAGCTCCGAGACCATCTCGAGCATGTGCGTCCACTGCGAGAACACGACGACCTTCCGACGCATGACCGCGTCGCCCCCAGCGGCGCGGGTAGCCACTGCATCTTGCTCGCGAATCGCCTCCATGTCTTTGAGTAGTCGTCGCAGCTTGGCGCTGAGAAACAGCGACGACGACGACGAGACGCGCGACTCGTCTCCCGCGTCCTTGTCACTGCGGTCGCTGCTGTCCGCCGCTGTTTGCGCCGCTGGGGGCGCTGTCGCGGCCATGGAGATCTCAATCACTTTGCTCATGTCCACGGGCGTCCGGCAGACGGGGCATCCGCCGTCCGGATCGCTGGCAACGCTCTCGCGTAGGCAATCGGCACACAGCAAGTGCGCGCACGGCGTGAGCACGCCGCAACGGGGCGGGTCCAGACACACGGGACACTCCTGCGCGTCGATGCCTTCCTCCTGGATCTGCGTGAGCACGTTCTGGACGTACTGCGACGACAATGGCGCGTCGCCAGTCGACATCGTCGTCGCGGATGTGTTCGCTTCGACGGCTGCCGCGTCGTCGTGGAGCCGCTTGGAAATGCGACCAAAGTACAACTCCACCGACTCACCCGCGTGGCGCTCGAGCCGCAGCGCGTGCGAGGACGCGCCGTCGCTTCCTCCAGTCGTCCCGGTGGACTCGGCCAACTGCGAGTCGCGACCGAGCGCGAGAAACGGGTGGTTGCACGCCTGCCGCAGCCGCAGCAAGAGCGCAAAGATGGCAATGTAGCTCGTCATGCTCGTGCCGCTGGCCACGAAGCCATTGAACTCGGCGCGGCTGCGATCGTACACTGCCTGGTAGAACGCACGCTCTTCTTCCGAGAACTGCAGCCGCACGAGTTCGACAGTCTTGGGCGGCAGGTCGACAATGCTGTTGCCGTGGGCGTCCCGCGAGCGCTTGGTGCGGCGGAGCAGCATGGGCTTGAGCAGAACCTTGAGCCGCGTGATGGCATCTTCGTCTCCCTGTTCAAACGGACGCGCAATCACGCGCTGCCACCACGCCACGCGCGACCACGGCTCGTACCGCAGGAAGCAAAGCAGCGAAAAGAGATCGCTCAGCGAGTTTTGCAGCGGCGTGCCCGTGAGACACCAGCGATGGGTCGCACGAAGCGCCGAGCACGCGCGGAAATACGTTGTCGAGCGGTTCTTGATGCTGTGGGCCTCGTCCAGGATCACACGGTCCCAGTGTGTCGACAGCAGCACGCTGGACGGCGCCGTCTTTTCGAACTCGCTGCAGAGCACGCCGTACGTCGTGAGCACAACGTCGCTCTTGATGGAGAGAGCCCCCGAGCCACGCTCGTCGCCGTAGTAGACCAGCACACTCAGTGTCTGTGGGCGGAACCGCTCCTCGACTTCGTTCTTCCACTGGTGGAGAAGGCTGAGCGGACACACAATGAGCGTCCTGCCCGCGCGCCCGCCACTCGGCTTGGCATTGGTGGCTGAGGATGCTGGTGGTGGGGATGCCGACGGTGACGGCGATGGCGTTTTTATATCGTGGAGCTTTCGGTGGGCGATGAGCGACAGTAGCATGATCGTTTTGCCTGTTGCGTCAGCATCCATCCTTCCGTGAGCTCGTCGTCAATAGACCAAAGGGAGAAATGAAATTGCGTACCCATGCCCATATCGTCCGCCAGAATCCCGCCGAGGCACGGCGTCGGTGGTGTCGGCGGCTTGAAGCTCGCGATCTTCTCAAACGGATTAATATAGTACACTTCCTTCGAATGGAAATACCGCTTCTCCCACAGCTGCAACACAACACACACACGCACATCACCTCTCAGTCACAACACGAAACCCAGTGGAAATTGAGCTAGTCGCACCGGATTGGAATCCACGGCGGTGGTTTCGCCGGCAGAGCTGTTCGTCTGGGTCTCTCGCCACAGCATCCACGACAGCGCCTGCTTCTGATGAGACCGCAACTCGAAGCCGTCCGAGAAAACAGGCGCCAGCTCGTTCGCCGGACGCGCCGCTTCAGCGACGGCAGCGTCGGTCGCCGGCCCCGTGAACGCAGAGAAGAGCGTTTCGAGATCCCGCGGGACCTCTCTCGTCTCATCCCGTCCGTCCTCCTTCGCGACCGTGAGTGCCTGCGTGAGCGGAGTCGCGCCGCCCGTGCCCGAGTGGATCGAGTCCAGTACGTAGTAGAGCGCATCGGACAAATGGAACAGCACGTGGTCTTCCTCAAAGATCGCAAACGCACGCGGATGAATGTAGACAAAGAGCACGATGCGGAACGACGCGAACACGGCCCTGGAGAACGGCGGCTCGACGCACACGCCACCCACAGAGATGAGCCCTTCCTTGAGCAGCGGATGGAGCACGACTTCGAGTTCACGGTAGAGACGTCCGAGTTGTATGTGGTCGGTCGTGGACACGCGAACGATGCCGTTCGCCGACGCCGACGCCGTCGCCTTTGGCGGCGATTGGGGGCCGTTGCCTGGGGACGCAGTCGACGTGTTTGACGCCGTGGAAACAACGGCGCTGCTGGGCCGCGAGCGCTTCTTGCCGACGTTTTCGCCCTGGAACAGCAGTCGATCGCCGACGTCAACCTGGGCGTTGGCGCGCGTGAGTGACGCCTTTGCCGTCGTCGAGCCCAGCAGGCGGAACGGCGCACCGAGAAACGAGTGTTCAAAGAACGCGACTGACGTTGCCACTCGCGTGTCTCGTGCTGCAGCAGTCGCGGCCGCCGATTGATCTGCATTCGCGTTGGTCTCGGCGGTGGCCGCTCGCTCGAAGAATTCGCTCGCGGCGACTGGCACGCAGTAGCAGTTACGGGCCAGCAGCTCCACGATGCGGTCATCGGAGAGCTCAATACCCAGCTCACGCATCTGGTGGATCTTCTTTGCGAGTCGCTTGGCTTCCTGCTCTTTCGAGCTGCCTACCGACGACACCAGGAGAGACTGCACGCCGCCACCGCGTGTGGAAGTGGGGGACGCTTGGGTTTTGGCTTTCTTTGGCGCAGGTGCTCGCGTGGCCTTCATGCTGTTACTCTTGACAGCGCGCTTGTGCAGGCAGATGGCGCAGCTGCTGGCCGCCGGCTCGTTCGCAAACGTGCAGCGCGCGCAGCTCCATTGCGCGGTCATGGCGAGCGAGCGGATCGAGGACGCGACTTCGGAGCTGTTCGCAATTATTGGCGTGTCAATATCGCCTATTTTGGCTCGGCAATCGTATAGCGCAGGATTACCTCCTACAATACAGGTAAATGGTGTGGTCGACATGATGATTTGCACGCTTTCAGCCTCACCACCAAAAATCGAGCGGATCATCTGGACCCACCAACGGCAATGCTCCGTCCGCAGAAATGGGCGGTGGCAGCGCGGCGCCTCGCGCGCATGCACTCCAGTGCCAAGCCGCGCGTGCAGGTGCACAGCTCCAAGCTGCCGAGTGCCGGCCCAGGACTGTCGGATTTCATCCGCGAATCGCGCTCGGATGACCACGGCCACGATGAGGCGGCGCTCCACGAGGAGAGCGAGATGAACTTTCCCGCCGCGGGCTCGGTGCGCTCGCTTGAGGAGCTGGAAGAGGCACAGGCAGCGGCTCAGATTGCAGGTGAAACGCGGTCGTTTTTCATTGAGACATACGGCTGCCAGATGAACTCGGCCGACTCGGAGATCGTGCGCGCGATCCTCTTGGAGCACGGCTACACGCCGTCGCTGGACCAGGACTCGGCCGACGTCATTCTGCTCAACACGTGCGCCGTGCGTGACAACGCCGAGCTCAAGATCTGGAACAAGCTCGAGCACTTGCGGCAGACCAAGGTCAAGCTGCAGCGCACGCGCAAGAAGAGCCGGCCGCTGCCGACCGTCGGCGTGCTCGGCTGTATGGCAGAGCGACTCAAGACGCAGTTGCTCGAGTCGGACAAGATGGTGGACCTCGTGGTCGGCCCCGACGCGTACCGCGACATTCCGAATTTGCTGCGCGTCGTGCGCGGCGGCAGTGCGGCCGTAAACGTGCAGCTCTCGCTCGACGAGACGTATGCCGACATTGCGCCCGTGCGGTCCGACCCGCATAGCCCGTCGGCCTTTGTGTCCATTATGCGCGGCTGCAACAACATGTGCTCGTACTGCATCGTGCCGTTCACGCGCGGCCGCGAGCGCAGCCGCGTCATTGGATCCATCGTCGACGAAGTGCGTGCGCTGCGCGACCAGGGCGTCAAGGAAGTCATGCTGCTCGGCCAGAACGTCAACAGCTACCACGACAAGAAGTCCGAGGGCGCGAGCGAGCACGGCCGCGGGTACGTCGCTGCCGAGGGGTTCTCCAACATGTTTCGGCTCCGAGACACGCCCGGGTTCCGCTTTGTGGATCTACTCGAAAAGGTCTCGGATGTGGACCCCGAGTTGCGCATCCGATTCACGTCGCCGCATCCAAAGGACTTTCCCGACGCCGTCTTTGAGCTCATGCACGAGCGGCCCAATATTTGCAAGAACATCCACATGCCGGCGCAGAGCGGCAGCTCCACCGTGCTGCAGCGCATGCGTCGCGGCTACACGCGCGAGGCGTACCTTGGGCTTGTCGACAACATGCGTGCCAAGCTGCCGGGCGTCGCGATCTCGTCGGATTTCATCTCGGGCTTTTGCGGTGAGACTGAGCAAGAACACCAGGACACGGTGTCGCTGATGCGGCACGCGTGCTACGACCACGCCTTCATGTTTGCCTACTCGGTGCGCGCGCGCACGCACGCGGCCCACAAGATGCAGGACGACGTGCCCCAAGAAATCAAGCTGCGCCGTCTGCAAGAGGTCATCGACACGTACGGCGCGGTCGTGACCGAGAAGAACCGCGTCGAGGATGGCGACCGGCTCCACGTTGTGCTCGTGCAGGGGCCCAGCCGACGGTCCACGGACGCCACGCCCATGCTCACGGGGCTCACGGACACGGGCAAGCGCTGCGTGTTCCCGGACGTGGCCGTGCCGGGCTCGTTGCGGGACCACAGGCTCCACGCAGGTGCCCTTGCGAGTGAATTCCTGCCACTGCCGTCGTCAACCGTCGGCGCGAGTGGCGTGCGAGCGACGCGCGGCGACTATGTGCTCGTGCGGATCCACGAGGCCGGCCGCCACACGCTCCACGCGACCCCCGTGGCTCGTGGCACGCTCCAAGAGATCACGCAGACCGTGCCACGGGAGCTGCTGGGTGCGCGTCCGCACGACCGCGCCTTGCTGGGGCTGCTGTAGTGGACAACAGAATACAATACGTGTTTGTTTCTTTTCATTCTGGTGTTGTTGCATGGGTTTCTTATTCCGTATCCCCCCAGAAAACGTACTGGATCGCCTATCACTTGGCGACGACACTGCGTGCGGCCTCGGCCGCGTTCTTTTGCATCGTCATTTGCATCTGGGAGATCTACAGCACCATCTCCCCGTCAGTTTCTCTCCCTACCACCCACACACGATAGCCACAGCAACACGCACATTCTTGCGGATCTCCACGGCGTCTTTTTCCTTCTGCTCGATCTTGTTGTTGACCTTGTCCCTGGATCAAGACCATTCCGCAGCTGAGCGGCTGAAGCAGATAGACAGAGGAAGAGGCAGCAACGCTCACGCACAGTTCGTTGTTGATAAACTCGAGACGCTTCTTGACGTTGGTCTTGGCCTCGGCGACCTCTTGCTTGAGCAGCACGGGGCCGATGAGCTTGTAGACCTTGGCGTCATCGCCCACGAGGTCCAGCTCCTGCTTGACCATGTTGTTCTCGTTGGCCTGCTGCGCGTACTGCTGGCGCTGCGTCGCGAGCACCTGCACCTCTGCACAGAACAGGCCGCGTGAGATCAGTATTTCTTCTATCAGTACATGCGCCGCGCGGCGCGCACACCTTCTTGGATGGTGCGGTACTTGGCCATCTCGGCTTCCACTTGGTCCTTCAAGCTCATGTTTTTGCCGTGGTGTTGGTTCCTCTTTGACTGCGATTCCGAGCCATGGAATGAATTGGACGCGCCATGCACTGATTTAACGTAGGTTGTGACATGTGGAAGTTAGTTTAGTGCCTCAATACCCAAGACAAGTGGGTCCATTGATGATGGAGAAAGATACCCACCAGAGAAAGTTAATTACGGTTGTATTTGATGATATCAGGGTACAAATCTAGGCTGCACTTTGTGGACTGATCCCTACTTCTCGGAACTATGCCAACAGCTACTTCTCGGAGGGCGAGATATCCCGCATTGCCTCCAGTGCTCAACCAAATCGCCTTGTTTAACACCAGCGCATCCAGGCCGTCTCCAACTGGTTCAAGAACTTCCCGTGGGAGGGATTCAAAATCCATGCTGAATCAGTTTAGGACTCACAATCGCGTGGTCTCCGGTAACCAGAAACTATCCACGAACGCCGAGAACTCATTCCACGGGTCATTCGAGCGGCGCTGCTGCGCTAATAAGGCGCCCGTTTTGCAGCAATTGCTCGCAACCCTGATCTCAATTGCGAAGTCGATGGTAGGCACTGGCGAGAAGATCAATAGTGCTAATGAGATATGCGACGGAGTTCCGATTGGCCCACACAGTATACTAGTAAGCACTTGCTGTATTTTACGTTCGTCGCCGCACCTACTCCAAAGAATGGTCGGCGCCGACTTCACCATGCTCACATATTGGCTGCTGAAGTTGGTTTGTGTGACTCCATCACTTCCATTTCCATGTTCCGTTGAGGGGCATAAGCGAAGTCACGTGGAATCCAGAGGGTTGTATACGGTGTAAAATCGCATGACGAGGATTAGGATTGGGTAATCATGGGTTCATGGATGTCACACAAGCGAGGCTGTCAGAAGCGAGATGCTGCGCACGCTGCAAGGATTCCCACATCAAGGATGCCACCAAACCTGCACTCCCGTGCAGCGTGACGCCGCCACAGGTCCCCAGGAGTACGTCAAGGGGGCGACGCTCTTGCTGCAGCGCAGCCACGCACCCCACGTCGCCCCGCAGCCTCCATTTGCACCAGTTCCCATGCCGACAATCTCCCGCTTGTGGGAGGCGCCGCCTCCCGATAATCGCCTACTGTATTGCTTTCGGTTCCTATTCTCAGGCTATGTAGGGTACTGATGTTCTCTCCTCTCGCGCATCTACTGTGAGACCAGATAGATTATGCGAAAGTGACCATCCTTGCGTCGATCAGCAGGCGTAGCTTCGGGCCAAGAACAGGATCCACTTTGAGTCTCTGAAACACGGCGGGATCTTGCTGGCACTTGCGTAGCTCTTCCATCAACTTAGCGTCCGATAGCGCCGCGAGCAACTCCGGATTCTGGAGGATTTGCTGGATCTGCTCTTCTTCTTCCGGCGACCGCTTCATGTTGGCAATGGCGTGCCGCCGCGTTTCGTCCAGATCCACGATTGCTGGAGGCGGTGGTGGGGTGGGGACTGGTGGCGGTTGCGTCTTCTTCTGTTGCTTTTCCTGCTGCTTCCCCATCTACACAGTGCGTTGCCACAGAGATCAGAAACACTGTAGGGGGGAACTTGAGCTGGACAGAGTGTGTGTGTCCCCCACCTCTTCAAAGTGGTTTCCTAGGAACTCCATAAAGTCGTGGAGCATGAGCGATACGTCTGGGTCACGTTGATACTTGAGTATGGCAGCTTGGGGATTTTGCTGGAGCTCACTCATCGCTTGGGTGAAGCGTGGGTTTTGCAGAGCTATCGATATTCAGTAAGAACCAGCGGTGTGTAGGAGAGTTTCTCGCAATGGCGGATGAGAAACACGAACCCTGGAGCAGCTTGGGATTCTTGGCCATCTTGCTGAAGAACTGTTCATTCATCCACTCTGTTCCAACTCAGCTCTCAGGTTTCGGTCCTTGAAGCGATGTACCTGATGAGCTCCTCACCGTTGGGGTTGAGTTGGTTCATACTCTTCAGTGCCTCTTGCACTTCGGGGAAGACAAAGCGCGACGTCTCTTCCGATTTGGCTGAACTGTCGCTGAGTTGCTTCGAAGATGCTTGGCTCACGATCCGCAACGCGTCTTCTTTCTAGGGAAGATGGATCAGTTCATCTATTAGCCTGGACAGAGCCCTGTGTGTGTGTTCTGAGCTGAAGTACCTTCTTCACCGCAGAGCTCTCGCTCATCTCCAAGCGCCCCGTCTTCCCTCTCGCCGCCTTCGTCTTGGTCTGGTTGAAGAAGCCCTTTTTCAGTCCCAAGCCAAAGCCCTTGCTGCTCCGCTCTTTCTCCTGCTGCAGCCGCTTTGCTGCTTTCGCCTTTGTCGCAATCGCGACCATTTCGTCCATGATGCTGGCTTGAGCTTCGCCACCGTCGCACTGGTTATTCACAGCTATTGTCTGTCTTGCGCCCGTGCCCATAGTGTGCTGCGCGTCAATGTTCTCCAGCAACGGGGGTTCATCATCGCTCCATTCCTCCTGCCCATGCGCCTCGCCTGCCATCTTGCCTTGCGGGTGAACTCGCGATTCCAAATGTCGCCTCAACACCAACAGAAGATCTACAGACCTTCTCTTCCATGAATTTCCTCGAAGGATCGTCGTGAAGGGTCGCGTCCAACGTGATCAACTCGACACTCGTCAAATAGACAACTCAGAGTGTAATGCCTCGCCGCACCCGCATCGTGCTGCCGGCAGTGCACACCAAATCGCCGCTCCCCCAGCAGATCCATAGTGTGTGTGTGGCTTGCGGAGGTCGCAACCTTGTCGCCTTCGGCGCACGGTCCCAACACGTGGAATGTCGTGTCTGTGGTGTGGTGAGCCCTGACTTCAATCAGCGCAAGCCCCCCAGCGGCTACGCCAACGAGCACGCTGATTCGCTCGACAAGAACCAAGCCAGCGGTGCGGGCAGCATGCATGCCGGATCTCCACCGGGCTGGAACCTCACTCCTGTTGGTGTCCTTTAGCTCTGCTGGACGAGATGCTCGACGCATTGACCCACGACAACACAAAGCGCAAGCTCCAGACGCTGCAGAAGCAAGGTGCGTCGCCGCGACTGTTCTCTGGAGAGACATTTTCGAGAATACTGCTGTCGGTGTGTCTTTCGCAGCGCATGGTGACGTCCCGCTTCTCTGCCACGTACGCCACATCGTTTTCGCTCATTTCCTTGGGTCGCTCACGGCGTTGTTCTAGTTTTACGTTCCGCACGTAGTGGACGTGTGCGCGATGGTCGCTGCTCAGTACAGCTTCAGTCCTTCCATAGAGGGCGTGAAGGAAAGTCTCCGCGTGCTCCAGCACCACGCGACGAGCGAGGACGACGGTCAACTCAACGCCAAACTCATCCGTCTTCGTCGCGTCTTCACACCGACAGGCGCGTGGGTCAAGGAGGACGCTGAGGCTGAGGCCGATGATCTCAAGAAGAAAGAGGAGGAGCAAGAGCGACAGCGTCGCCTGCACGAGGAAACGCATCGTATGGAAGAGCTCGCAGCCGAGAACGCCAAGAAAGCACGGCTCCGCGCCAAAAAGATCACGCTTGGACTCGACCCGTCAGTGCCGCGGCTGCCCGTGCTGGACGCCGAGCCGCCTCGCGTCATTGTCGCTCACGCCGAGACGCGAGTGGAGCTAAGGGTTGTTGTGAGATACGCACTCCAACTGCAGTGGTTCTTCCAGGGCAAACCACTACGCGATACGGACAGCGATGTCGAAACCAATGACGGGACGGATTCAATGTACACGGGTGCGCAACGATGCACACTCACGCTGCGACGGCTCACGAAGCGGTTTGTGGGCGACTACTACTGCGTGTGCACAAACGAAGAGGGCGCCGTGAGTTCGCAGTCCATACGCGTGCGGTTGCTGACGTCCGTCGGCTCGCAGCGCCTCGCCACGCGCAAGCTCAAGATGACCCCCTCGGGTGGAATCACGCCACTCACTTTTGCCAAGACACTCCACAGCTCCAGTGACATAACGCCGTCAGCGTCACCACCGAGTCTACTCGTCGCCTGTGTCGGCGGTGCGCTGCTTCTGCTCCACGCAAGGACACTTGCTCCTGCCAAGACGATCCCACCGCTCGAGCTGCCGACAGGTGCGCGCGCCACTGCCGTCGCCTGGCTTCCGTCAGCAAAGCTGCTGGCGGTCGCGACGTCTACTCACGCGTCGCCGCCAGCGCCTGCAAGCACCTCGAACGTGTATGAGCTGCGATTGTACACAGTCGACATGCCCAGTGTGGCCGCGGCGGCAGTGGCACCTCCGCCGAAATCAAAGCACCCGGCGCCACCCCCACAGCCACCACCGCAAATGTTTCTCTTGCGTCACCTCGCCACACACACGATTCCTGCGACGCTGCGCAGCGTTCACACGCTGAAGTTTCTCGATAATGGACGAACGCTCCTCATCTCGGATCTCCACCACACGCTTCTTGTCTACGAGCTCACGCCGACGTCGCTCGTCTGCAAACACAACGTGCGGTACGACGGCCAGACTCATCCGCTGTGCCGCATCGCCACGACGTCGCCCGTGTCGTCCCTTGGGAGCTCTCCAATCCACAGTGCGTTTGTAGGTCTTGCTGCGTGTCGCCGCAGCTGCTCGCTGGTCGACCTTCTCGAAACTGCCAGCGGCCGAACCACAACGATCCGCTTCAGTTTGCCTGTGCACCGCGTGGCGTTCGATCGCGACGGCTTCGTGCTCGCTGCCGCCGAGTCGGGGGGCATGAAAACGTGGATCTCGATCGTGAGCTTCCCGACACTCAGTTCGGATTGCTCGATGATACGACGCAAGCGTTTTGTCGCCCACGTCGGCAAGATTTCTGGTATGCAGTGGACCTCCACGTCATCGTTGCTGCTCACGTGCGGTTATGATGGGTACGTCAAGCTGTGGGATCTCGAGCACTCGTTTTTCGGCCCAACCTGCGTACTCCGTCTGCACTTGGACTTTCGCGGCCTGCATTCTCTCGCACTCGTTGAGGACAGCGAGCCGATCGCGTGCGTTGCCGTGGGCTTTTCAGACTGTCGTGTCCACGTCCACGAGCTTCCACAACTGCGCGCGTTTGAAGCCTCTCGCTGTGGTGTGCACGACCGCGCAGCGTCGCAGATCCAGAAGATCGTCAAGGGCAGGCGCACCCGCGACCTCATCACCAGGTTTATCCGGCCCGCTGTATAAATAAATCAAGTCTTGACAGCGACGCAGAGCAGGCTGGCAGAAAGACGTCAAGAGGGAAGGCATGGCGACGGAGCAGCGCGCGGCGTCCCTGCTTTCGATGGTCGCGTCCAAGGCGCTCATTCGTGGCAGCTTTGCCTCCGAGGCGACGACGCCGGCGGTCGCTGGACGAGAGCGAAGCGATGTCGACTTGGAAGAGCAGCGCGCACAGACCATGATGTACGCGGCGCGCATGACGTATCTCCAAGACAACGACGGCATCAAACCCGACGCGCTGTTCCTGACGCGCAAGCAGGCCCAGAAGCTGGTCAAGCAAGATTCGGTGGCGACCCTATCACTGCGCAAGCTGGAGGTCGTCGGCAACGGGAAGGCGTCCATCACTGGCAGCGGAGCAGGTAGTGTCGGTGGTGGTGGTGGCGACGGCAAAGGCCTCGCCAATTCAACCATCAATGGCTTGTCACCCAACGGGAAGAAACAGCGAGGGCTGTTGCTGCTCGACGACCGCCAGCACACGTGGGCACCCGTCACCCAGGCGGGCTGCCACTTTTGGCAGAGCCAAGAGACTGGCGAGTGCCGCGCCGTCGCGCCGGGTGAGTGGCAGGGCCAACCCCATCCGGATGATCGACGGTTCGATCACGATGATGAAGACGAAGGCGACGGAGAAGACCCGCCGTTTCCAGCGTCGTTTGCATTCCTCAATCCTAAGGAGTAACACTAGGTTGGTTATGAATACCTTAGTACACTTTCGTGACTTCCGACGGCGCGTCTTGGTCGTCGGTCTGATTCAATCCATCTTTGTACTTGGAGGCCACCAGCTCCTCGAGTTTCTCGACTTCTTCTTGCGACATCTTGTACGGCGCAAAGTCGTTGGTGGGGAAGCGGCGGTTCTCCACGTCATCGCGGTACTCTTCCAGGCCGACGCGAATGCGCTCGCCGACGTCGGCGTATCGCTTGCAAAACTTGGGCACATGCTGCGCGTGGTGAGGGTGCTGCAGCATGCCGAGCAGGTCATGGTACACGAGAACCTGGCCGCTAGTGTCCGGCCCGGCGCCAATGCCGATCGTCGGAATGTGGAGCAAGTCCGTGACCTGCTTGGCGACGGGTGCCGGGACGCACTCGATCACGACCGCAAACGCGCCTGCCTCTTGGACCGCGAGAGCGTCTTCAATGATCTGCTCGGCCTGGGAGGCTACAGTCGAATCAGCAGACAATGTTCAGCTCTTGGGGATCACCTTGAGGGAAACTACGGATTCATGAATACCTGTCCGTCCTTGTGCTCGGAAACCACCGAGCACGCTGATGTGCTGAGGGCGTAGACCGACGTGGCCCATGACGGCGATGCCGCCATCCACCAGAGTGCGAACTGCTCCCCCAGACAACCGCACTGTTAGATTGCATGCCAACATGGCTACATCACATGCATCAATCGTACTGGTCTTTGCTCTTTCGCGTCCGCCTTCAATCTTCACGCAGTCTGCTCCGCCCTCCTACACACCGAAACCCTCAGACTCCGACATAACCCTCATGTGGAAACAAGGACGAATCTCCACCTTGAGCAGCCGCTGCGCATTGCGGAGCGCCTCGTAGGGCTCGCCCTCGCACGTTCCAAACGGCATGTCCGTGATGATCAACGGTCGCTCCGCACCGCTGCGACCACACCATAGCCCACACCGTTCACGTCAGGAAGCGCCCACAAACAGGCATCTCCATGTCACAAACACATACCGCTTCACGGCTCTCGTGTGGTGGATCATGTCCTCGAGCGTCACGGGAATGGTCGTGTCATAGCCCTATCAAAATCCGCACCATGTCACCCCTCCATGTCGGCGACCGGTGGGTATCGAGCGCCACTTACCAACTCCACCATGCCCACGGAGTCGCCGACGAGAAGGATGTCAAAGCCCGCGAGATCCACGTGCACTGCAGACGGGTAGTCGTAGGCCGTGACCATCGTGATGGGCTTGCTCTTGCGCTTGAGAATGCCGATGTCCAGCGTCGTGACCTTGCGGCGCTCCAGCAGCTTGAGCGTGCGCGCCGCCGCAGCGACGTTGTAGCTGCTGCCGCTGGACGACGAGGCGCCCGTGGTGAATGCACGCGCCACAGTTGGTGACCGCACCAACGTTGCGGAGTGGCGGCGCATCGCGGCGAGCGTCGTGGCCAGTAGCGTTAGCTTCATCGTGGCTGTTGGACAAATGACCAACAGAGCCGATCCAACACTCTCTGTGGGTTGAACCAATCAACCCGTGGGTTGAAGTGCATGCAATTCATAATTTGAATTGTGTACAATTCAGTAGGGCAATTCATATCTCAGAATTGATACTGTATCATGTATGGAGACCGCACCGTCATTCCCAAGATCAAGAACGGTTCAAGTGCGCCCATCATCGTTCGGCACCACTCTCCCCACCTCACTTGGGAATCAACTGCTTGAGTCTCCACACCCTGTCCATCATGTTGCAGCGCATGCTTCTCCGTCAGCAGCCAGCCGGGCGTCAAGCCGTTCGCGGTTTCGCCTCCAAGATTGCGCCATTCCACATCGCCATTCCTGTCCACGACCTGCAGGCCGGTGAGCAGCATGAGCGCGACCACTTTGACGTATCGGCTTCTTTTCACTGATGGAGGACATGTGAGTGCAGCGCGCGACTTCTACGGCGGCGTGATGGGCTTCACTGAGGGCCGATCGTCCGCGCAGTGGCAGGTGGGTGAACGCAACCCATAACGAGATGGGGGCTTCAACTCAAAACGGGAATGGTTTGTTAGGACTACAACATGCTTGGCCACCAGCTCGTCGTCCACGAAGTCAATAAGGACTACAAGGCGCCTGAGTTCCATAACCCTGTTGGTGCGTGCGATATCAAGACGGTGATGTGTGTGGCAAGTGGCCTTGGACTAATGGCACCTCTTCCGTAGAGGCGGATGACGTGCCCGTGCCGCACTTCGGTGTCGCATTGACTGTGGACGATTTCCACGCGCTCGCCGAGCGTCTCAAGACCAGCGCAGGCGTCAAGTTCATCATTGAGCCACACCTCCGTTTCCAGGGACGTAAGGGCGAGCAGTGGACCATGTTTTTCAAGGACCCGAGCGGCAACAGCCTTGAATTCAAGGCCATGACCACGCCCGAGAACTTGTTCGCCAAGTACGTTGAAAACTGAAAGAACTCGTGGCTTAGACGGACAGGAGAAAGATGGAGAGAGCCATTTGAGCTGAACGGTTGGTATATCTCACTCAAATAGAAACGTCTATTGGTCACCCCACGGTTCCTCAATTTCCCCACCGTCGTCTTCTTCGTCCTCTTCATCGTCGTCTTCTTCATCATCGTCTCCCTGTTCCTCGTCGGCGGCCATGGCCTCCTTGTACATTTCATTCGCTGTTTCGTACATGCCGAGATACATCTCGTCCGAGTAGTGCTCGGCCGTCGCTTCGGGCTCGGGTAGCTCAGCAAGCTCCTTGTCAATCCACGCGGTGGCACCGACTGTATCGAGCCACACACCGATGTTGCTGCTGCAGTACACAAACGATTCTTCGATGGAGCCGACCTTCGGCTCTTTGATGTCTTCGACGTATTCGACGGCTTCGATGAACGACTCGTTGCGAGCAAGAAAGACGGCGATAAACGGATTGAGCTTGAATGCCTTGAGGAAGGCTTCGCGAACGACCTCTTCCGACGAGCCCGCTTCCTCGAGCACCTCCCACGACACGTACTCTAGGATGACGAGACAGTAGGCCAGCACGGCAGACGCATTGTCCTCGTACTTTTCAATATACTCGCGAGCCTCATCGCCACGTCCGTCATCGATGAGCGCACATACGAGGCCTTCTCGTGACCGCACAGTATCCTTTGGGTCGTACTTCATACACTGCTTGTAGTGCTTAATGCCGCGGTCGCTCATTCCTGCGGCGCAACATGCTGCTGCGAGCTCCTTCATGATGCTGCAGATAGAGAAAGCGCTCAGTGTCACTTACGCACAATCTCCTATCCACTGGGATACAACACGTACAAAAGATACTCGCGAGTATCCTTATTCTCGGCGAGCTTGCCCTCTTTCAGCATCTGCTTGAACAGGTCGAACGTCTCCACCGGCTTCTGGATTTCGTCTCCACGATCATCGCATTCACCCGCAGCGATACGCGCTAGCAGCGCAGCGGGGCGCGCGGCTCCCTTGAGCTTCCATTCTTCTGGGCGCAGCGGTCCTTTCGGCCGTTGCGGCTTCACTGGCACAGGATTCTTGGGGAACGCGCGCAGCTCTTTCTCCTTGCGCTCCATATTGCGCTGCAGCTGCACGACGCGCATACGCCGGCGGTTCTGTGTCTTCTTCTCCAGACTCTGCTGTTTGCTGTCCGTCGCGGTTCGGAGAAAGGCCGCTGCCTTGCCCGCGCCGCCCGTGCGCGAGCGCTTCTTTTGCTGCGTCTGCTTCAGCATTGCCCGCTGCCGCTTCCCTGTTGCTTTGACACGCTTCGTGTTGCAGCCATTCACAGCGCGACCTATTGGTAGATAAGTTCGCATTGCTTTCACTAAGTTCGCAACGTCCGATTGGTTCACAAAGCGTTTGATTGGGCTTCCCAGAGCGTTTGATTGCACGACCACACCTGCCACTCGAGATTGGTGAGTGGCCGAGAGATCACCATGTTCGCGCGACGAATTGCTGTAGGGTGCGCGCTCGCGACGCGCTCGGGCGTGCGCTCGTTTGCGGCACCGAAAGGAAAGGGTGGAGGTGGCGCTGCCGTCGTCGAGGAGGTGGTTGACCTCACGCGCTTTGTGCCAGTCAACATTTACAAGGAAGGCTCGCACCCAGAGCTGAAGGACAAGGCCGAGTACCCGGAGTGGCTCTTTAGCCTATTAGACGTGAAGGCGACGATGGGCGAACTGGAGCGCAAGGGCTTCGATAACCTCACGTTTGAAGAACAGAGACGGTATTTGACGCTGTCCAACCGCAAGATCGTCAAGACGAACAACGCGGCCAAGTCCAAGAAGTAAACCTCAGCAGACCGAGTCACAGTGAACAAAAGAAACTCGAAGGGACCGATGGCTTCTGAAGATCGTCTCCTCTTGTGTACACACATGCGCATTGAGTTGCTCACAGGCTTGTGGGAAATAGACGTCATAGTTTTCTTCTTATTTTGATTGTCTTGCTGTCTACGTCGTAGCCTTTTAAAGACAAAAGTCTCGGCCAGGAACTGCGAATCCGTTCACATGCGTCAAACTCTTCTGACGCCACTGCCCTGATACTTGCCTATGCATCTGTGGGGAATCCACCGGGCACAAGCTGGTGGGAAGAGGACCATCGTTACGTTTGTATCATCTTCCCAACAGACAAACCCCAGACGTACCAGGCACACGTTGTTGCCGTTGAGCAATACCTGCTCTCGCTTGATTTCCTTTTTGCCTTCAGGAGTGATCTCGCTGTCGTTGACATTGAGTCGGGTGTCAGCTTAGTTTTATCTAGACCATTGTCGTGACAGCACACTCACTATTCCGTGACGTCGTCCAACACCATATCTAATCCGCACATCAAGAAATCGTCAGCACACTAACCCCACTTTCTAGTCAACGATTAGCGTGTCGGTCATATTACGTACTCACGTAGTCGTCGAACCCGCGCAGCGTTCCGAGAAACTCTTTGTCGCCCTTCATGATGATCCACAAGCGCGAGCCGATGCACTTGTCAATAAGCTCTGTTGAAGTGCACAAGCGCGCAATCACACACCGCCATCAGTCTGAACCGCTTTGAGCTAGATTTGCCGCCTCACAGGCTGTCAATCGGACACATACCGAGCGGTAAAAGACGGCCTCCGGACATTTCCACAGTTTTGTGCAGGTCCGTGCTTGAGAATGGAGTGAGGAGTCAAAATCAAATCAGTTAACCTAACGCGTTCTTATCATTCATAGATACTGGTATGTTATTTCAAGAAGAAGTGGAGAACTGCCGAGAAAATGGTGGACAATGATCCAGAAGAGCGCGCGCACTACGAGTCGGTGCTCCTCTCGTTCCGCGAGTATGAGGCCTATGTGATGCGCGAGATCTTCCGTCGGAAGAAGCACTTGCAGACTCTCTCAGCGGACATGCAGCGCCGTCTTCCGCAGTCGTCGACGTTGCGCAATCTGCATCACCTGGTGGTCCGTACTCGTTGTGACGGTGGTATCGCTGCAAGATTGTTAACCATCATCACTATATGCCCGTGGTCTAGAATGCTGCGCACCATAACCAACTTTTCCTGGAGCGTATCATCCGAGCGCAGCTTGAGTCCGGCCCTGCAGTTGATTTGCCGCTCGCCAACCCGCGGGCTCCTCTCCAGAGCCCTCTGCGCCATCTCTCCAAGATCAAGAGTACGCTGCACCAGCTCGTCCGAGACTGGTCAGAAGAGGTATCCCATGGTCTATCGAGTTGTGTGTTGCTCTATGGTTGACTTACGACATGGGCATGTCGGTGTAGGGGAAGCCTGAGCGGGAAATGTGCTATGCTCCAATCCTCAAAGAGCTCAAGCGTGTGCTTCCTGTCAAACCTGCTAACCAGTAAGTCGATGGTACTGGAACCTTCTCGATCTCCCCATTCTGCTTGTTCACTAATAGTGCTTACTGAGGTAGAAACAAACAGCGCGTGCTCGTACCGGGAGCTGGGCTGGGCCGTCTCGCGCTCGAAATCGCCGCGAAAGGTATGTACCACCTTTGGTGCTGAAAACCTAGAGAGTCACCTGACATGGTGTTTGGTGGATCCACGCAGGATATGCCTCGCAAGGCAACGAGTTTTCGTATCAGATGCTCTTTGCCAGCAACTTTATTCTGAATTGGTGCAGCAGCGATTGCGTCGTCAAGAGAAATCATTCGCCTGTTGACTGACGCATCGCGTGTTGTGTGTTTCGTGTACGTCTCAGGGCGACTCAAGCAGGCGAGTTTGAAATCCACCCGTGGATTCACAATCCATCCAATGCGTTGTCATTGGCAGACGTGCTCCGACCAGTGGTGATCCCCGATGTGTCGCCCACCGAAATTCTTGGGCTCGACAAGGGCAACCAGCCTGATTTTTCCATGTGCGCGGGGGAGTTTCTAGAAGCCTATGCTGACGACAAAGGTCCGTATTTGCAAGGAGATGCATGATCAGATTTCTGAGTAGTGGTGACAGAGGTGGTCTTCTCGAATGTGTAGAGTGCTGGGACTGTATCGTCACGTGCTTCTTTATTGATGCGGCTCCAAACGTGATCGAGTATATCGCCGCGTTCGAGCGTCTGCTGAAGCCAGGGGGGTACTGGATCAACCTCGGTCCGCTGCTGTATCATTGGCAGAACGGCTCGAGTGAGGAAGATGTGCGATTTGACCAGTCGGTGGAGTTGACGTATGAAGAGATCAAGCATGTCATGGGCACATACAACTTCAAGATCTTGGTACGTCGTCCATGCTCGCATGGATCTTACCAGAGGCTGAGTGTGTCCTTTTCTGTGTGTTCCGAGCAGAAGGAGTCGCAGCGCGAGTGTGTCTACACCAACAACGTCAAGTCCATGATGAAGACTGTGTACAATTGCGCCTTCTTCACCGCCATCAAGGACGTTACCAGGTCCTAATCAACCCGTCTCACCATCAACACAAAGAGTTTATGGGCACTAAATAATTGCGCATTGGTCGCTTCACTCCCGTCGTTGATTTCTCAAGTACGTGAAATGCACGCACGCAGCTTATTGTCTCCTTAGTCGAGGTCGTCATCGTCAAAGTCATCGGCAAGAGGCTTAACGGCGTTCGTGTGGACGAGGGTCTCGTCCATCCGCTCCACCGCCGGGTGGGTCATCTCTGCGTCCATCTCGCTCTCCATCTGCATCTTGAGCCGCGCATGGAGCTGCCGTGGGTGCATCGAGCTGGGCTTCTTCTCACGCGGCGGGGTGTCCATTCTTGTGCACGTTTTGGTGGAATTTGCACTGGGTTTAGGAATGTGAATGAATGCCTTTAAAACCTCAACTTGAAGCAATGAGGTTTTATGTCGTCGCGATCCTGCGAACCTACCCGGATCTGGCACACCGGGGAGGAAATCGCACAAAGCGAAAACGAACCGCAGGAAGAACGAGCAATATGGATCGCCTCCAGCGTCTTTTCGGGAATCTGCCGGGACTGCCGGGCCAGGGTGGCCCCGGCGGCGACACGCCGATGGTCGACACGGCCGAGAAGGTGCACATCTCGTCGCTCGCGCTGCTCAAGATGCTCAAGCACGGTACGTGTCTCGCTGCCGAAAGAGAGTTGTTGGGGCTCGGCATGACGCATTACGATGATGTGAACAGGTCGCGCCGGTGTGCCGATGGAAGTTATGGGACTCATGCTGGGCGAATTCGTTGACGACTATACGGTCAACTGCATTGACGTGTTTGCGATGCCACAAAGCGGCACGGGTGTGAGTGTCGAGGCTGTGGATCCAGTCTTCCAGACCAAGATGTTGGACATGCTCAAGCAGACTGGACGGTGGGTGGACACGACTATCGCCGTCTCTGCAATCACATGCGATCTCACTAGTGCGTGCGTTTGATTCTTCTGCACAGGGCGGAAATGGTCGTGGGTTGGTACCACTCGCATCCTGGTTTCGGCTGCTGGCTGTCTGGGGTGGATATCAACACGCAGCAGGTACAATTGCGTCCGATGAGTCGTCTTCCTTGCGATCCTTATTTGACAGTGTACTCTTATTCTGTAGAGCTTTGAGCAGCTGAACAGTCGCGCCGTGTCGCTCGTCGTTGACCCGATCCAGAGTGTGAAAGGCAAGGTCGTGATCGACGCCTTCCGCCTCATCAACCCGCAGCTCATGATGCTGGGCCACGAGCCTCGCCAGACGACGTCGAACATCGGGCACCTGAACAAACCGTCGATTCAGGTACGAGGTAACACGAAGCAAAAGCCTGGCTGTGCATTCTTATGTAGCAATTTCGGTTCGTGCATGTTAGGCGCTGATTCACGGTCTGAACCGCCACTACTACTCCATTGCGATTGACTACCGTAAGAACGAGCTGGAAGAGCAAATGCTCATGAATCTCCACAAGAACACATGGAGCGATGGGCTCGTGCTGGCCAAGTTTGAGGACCACAGTGCTCAAAACGAAAGGACGGTCAAGAGCATGCTGGACCTCACGGAACAGTACAACAAACGTGTGCAGGACGAAGAGGAGAAGACACCCGAAGAATTGGAGGTCCTGAACGTCGGTAAACTTGATCCGAAGAAGCACCTCGAGACGGACGTGTACGACCTCATGGCGTTCAACACGGTGCAATGCCTCGGCGCGATGCTCGACACGATTGTGTTTTGAAGACTTGCGGCGACTTTATTGTGCGGTAGATAACTGTACTCAGCAAATACCACGACTACAGAAGCAAGTTTGCTGATAAAAACGGGAATCTCAGTGTCATATTCCTCGTGGAATCTATCAAAACGACTACAGGTACTTGAGCGATGCAGGACTGGGTGTGAAAATCCTTCTCCTTGATGAAGCACATAGCTGGTACAACTATGAGCGCGCACGGATCTCGTCGATCTTCACTGGGCGGTTCTCTTCACGCGACTTCTCCGCCGCCAATGCCAACAGTAACGCCTCGCGTCCGTCCACGCCGCCCACGGGAACAACCGCCTCTTCGCTGCTCACCACTTTCATAAACGTCTCCATCTCCGACACA
>JAADVZ010000438.1:0-24727 GCA_023335925.1 Pythium phragmitis
CACGGGAGAAGAGTTACCAGTGAAAGATCTCTTTGTGGAAGTCAAAGCCACAGTTGCGCGCGAGCGCCTGCGCCTCGACGACCATCGTGGGCGGGCCACACGCGAGCACGGCGACCTTGCGGCCCATGTAACGACCCGTGTTGATGTACTCGTCGAGCACGGGGATGCCAGCGCGGTACGCGATCGTCTCGCCGTTGGGGCGCGTCACGACGCCGTCGTTCTTTTCGTTCGAGCAGTGCGCGTTCCAGGTCGCATTGAGCGCCGGTGCGCCGGCACCAATCTGGTACGGCTCCTGCAGCGCATTGCCCGCCGCGAACTGGAGCTGCGCCTGCGTGGGCATGAGCTGGTCGATCATGAGCAGGTCCGCTGGCGCGCGCACCGACCAGAGAATGTTCCAGTCGGCGGCCTTGGCCGACTTCTTGGCAAAGAGGCGGCGCTGGTTCACGGCGCTGAGCAGCGGGGTCACGCCAATGCCACCGCCAATGAGCACAATGACATCGTACTTGTCGACGTCGACCGAGACCTTGCCAAGCGGGCCGCACAGGTTGATCGCAAACGTGTGGCTCATGCGCGCCTGCTCAATGAGCTCGCGCGTGAACGTGTGCTTGCCCGGCGGGCCCATGCCGCGAATGCAGAAGCCGATCGAGTCGCCGTTGGGCGTGACAATGGCCGAGAACGGGTGCCACTGGAAGCCCGAGACGGACGGCACACGAATGTAGAAGTACGAGCAGAGATCCATGTGCTGCGCAAAGTGCTTGGTCTTTTCCGTCGACGTGAGCAAGAGCGTGGCCACGCCCGTGGCGTCGTGGACCGAGACCGTGGCCTCGTACGTCGTCGAGTACGAAATGATCCACGAGTGGACCACACCAGCCGCGTACAGCACGAGCGGCACGAGCAGCGCCATGCCAATGGTCTTCGAGTTGTGCAGGATCGTAAAGACAAAGCCCACGATCGACAGCACGCGGTGCGTGACGTAAAAGACCTCGAAGAACCGGCGGCGCATGTACTCGTTGGCCGTGAGCCCAATAAGAATGAACGAGCAGAAGGCGATAAAGCCGTAGATGGGCGTGACCGTGCCGTGCTTTTCCGTGTTGGTGATCTTGGTCACCTTGGTGCCCTCGAGCAAGTGGACAAGCGTCGCGATCGCGAGCGCCATGCCGAGCCAGCGGTGAAACTTGACAATGCGCTCAAACGAGCTGCCGAACGAGATCTTCCAGAGCGGGATGCGCGTCACGGGCAGAATCATAAACATGAGGATGAGCAGCGCCGCGTGGCCCGACGTCTTTTGCGGCTTGCTCTTGTTGTTGAGGATCACGAGCACGGCCATGGCCGCGGCAAAGATGAGCACGACGAGCACTTCGCCGAGCCGCAAGTCGGCAAGACTCTGGAGGAACATGGCAATGGGCGACGTGACGGCCGCGTTCGTCGTCTGCTTGACCGGCGGGCTCGTGAGCGTGCGCTGGAGCAGCGCGCGGCCCAGTGGCGAGTGCGGGATCGTGGACGTGAGCACAAAGCCGCCCACGAGCATGGCGACAAAGGCCGCGCCGCCGACGACCGCGGGGCAGTTGTTGTTGTCACAGAACTCAGTCGTCGCGGGCTTGATCGAGATCACGGGCACAGTGCCGTTGGCGCCCGCGGCGGGCGCATTCGCGGCGGACGTGAGCGTGTACTTGGCCGAGCCCTTGGTGCCACTCTTGTGGCCCGAGATGGGCCACGCCGTGCCATAGGCCCAGATAAAGTCGTTGACGCCCGTGGCGTCGAGCGCCACGTCGCTGGGCGACGACGCGGCGAGCGTGCGCTGGTAGCTAAACTTGAGCGGCGCCGTCGAGGTCTCGTGGAGGACAAAGAACGACTGGTCGTCTTCCTTCTTCACGGCGCTCGTCGCGTAGCCGCCGAGCGTGAACGACTCGGGCTTGCCCACAGAGGACTGGAAGAGCATGATGTTGCTCACGGGCGAGTTGACCATGGACGAGGTCGCCGCGGGACCCACGGCGAACCATGCGGCCGTGCCGACGGACGGCGAGAGCTGGAACTCGAGACACACTTCCGTGCCCGACACGAACGAGCGCACGAGCACGGGCGACGTGCCGAGCTGCGTGGGCGCGAGCGCCTGGAACGCCGCGCTCTTACAGATCGAGTCGGACGAGGCAGCCGCGTCGGCGAGCGACAGTGCGGTCGCTGCCGTGGCCGCCGCGAGCGCGAGTGTGCGGCGCAGCATATTGTGTGTGTGTATGGAGTTTGTGTGGATCGTCCGAGGAGCTCCCACTTGAGCTGCTGGCGGAAAGTAGGAATATGCGGGGAGGAAATGATGATGCAGGTGATCGGCCAGAGTGGGTGGGCGAATTCGATGGGAGTGGACCTGTACTCAAAGTCTGGTAGAGTCCAGTGCCGTAAGTCACGTGAGAGGCTTGACCCTTTGAGGCTCAGCACACGATCCAGATGTGCAGAGACAGTCGGTCGAAGTGTCATACGGTACCTCTCATATCAAATCACCCATCATCACATCCCCTTCCATCATTCGGTCTAGGGCTATTCCAGAAACCTCTATAACATAGTACTTGTGCATACATGATACTATCGGTGGAAAATGTAACCACTATTGTTGACAGGGTTCGGAGCGTCATTGGCTGAAAACCGTACCAGGACGGGAACGAAATCTGATCACCCTGTGAAAAGAAAAGTAAAACGGGAAGCGATCTGAAGCTTTGAATCGCTGAGTCGCTGTTTAGTTCCGTCAGCGCCCCACCGCGACTCGAAGTCACTGGATAATCAATCACCTGACACGCTTTTCTGACCGAAAATCCTTTTTTCAAGTGCACTTTGTGATCTGCGGTAATAATAATCGGCGGGAACGTAACAAAGTACATTCTTACGAATGTAATACAGTACGGATATCCAAGAAGCGGGTCCACACACTGTGGGGAGCTCACTGTGAGGAAGAGTCCATTGTTGTGAACAGACTCTTCCTGGGTCCGGCGGGTCCACATCCATGTGTGCAAAAGACATTTTGCATCTTATGGATATGGTGGGTAGATTCGTCAGCTACATACCAAGCGACAAACAAATGGAACGGCGGTCGCAAGTTTTATTGGGACCAACCAACTTGAGAAAAACCATGAAAACCTTATCTGGCAACTGCACACAGCCCAGTTGTTTCTTAACGACTACATTTCTCCGAAAATACTGTTCAAGAAGCCTTTTTCTATTATGGTTGCGACACTGACCTTCAACTAATCACCTGTAAAAGGATGGTACAATAACCTACAGTACAGCTCGTGCCTTCAAATTGGAGCCATAAAACGGATTCTAAACTGGAGCATAAACGGACTCTAAACTGGAGCCACAAGCGGGACTGTACAGTACGGAACTGTCCATGCATGTAGCCATGGATCGATGGCTTCGTGCCCGATGTCCTTCCTCGACTGGGACATGCCGGCGAGCGACAGATCATGTCCCTCATTTCCTACCATCGTTTTTGGCTCAAGTTGAAGGTGCCTCGTCGCACCTCCACTGCGCCCAACCAGCGTTGGGTGCGACCAGAGATCAGACCACCCCCAGATGCTGACCATTGATACAGTACGTACATTCGTCGTCCATGCAGTACATACATATCGACGTGGCAGCGTGGCCAGATCTCTCGTTTTTGCCACGCGATACCGGATACTGTATTGTTAATTACTGGTGGCTTCTTCCCAATGTCCGCATCGTCGTGTCGCGTCTGCCACTTCAACATGGCCCAATAGGATTTAATCTCGTTGCTGGCTACAGTGTATTGCTTCAAACTCCGGCGTTGGACACGGGGATGGATGCTCTCGTATCGGATACACTGAGGTACCCACCGCCTCAGACATGTCGCGTTCTGTGGATTTCTTTCCTTCTTATTTCAATTTCTGGGCCATTGACAGTCAATGGCCACTGAAAGTCAATTTGACTTTCAGTGGCTTGACTTGCGCACGGCCGAGAAGGCGAGCGTAGCCAGCACGCCCAGTGACGCCGATGCCAGCGCCACGGCCACGTACGAGAGGGTTACGTCCACAGAGACTGGACTCATGCTGGCTCGTCGTGTGGAAGAGGCGGTCGACGTCGGCGCTGCGTGGATGTGGTAGTGGCGCGCCTTTAGGATGCGCGGAGAGACGACCGTCGGGCGTGGCGACTTGATCCTAGTGGTCGTATCGGCCGCAGACGGTGAGGAGGGAGGGCGGCGCTGGGTGATCTTGGCTGCTTTCTTGGGTCTTGCTGGCACCGATGGCGTTGGCAATGGCCCCACCGACGAGCGATGACTGTTTGCGACGGGGGAGACTGGTTGTGGTATCAATATGGAAGACGACGTTTCCTCGACCGGGTCGCTGCCAGCGAGCATGGCCGGTGCAGCCAGACCGATTGTGGATTCAGTGGGCTGGCCGCTCGGTGGTGAGGCGATCGCCTGATCGTCGTGTTGATCATCCGACAGCCCCGGATAATCCGGGGTCGTCGGTTCCAGGACGGTGACTTGTCCCACCTCTGGTTCACTCGCATGTGCAGACAGTCCTGATGCTGCTAGCGGGGCATCCAATAGAACTGGTGCTGGATACTCGGGTGCGATTTGCATCTCGTGGCGGATCTTGTAGAACTGGCGTCGATACGAGAAAGCAATGAGTACTTTTGCATATCGGGCCAGTACGAGCAATCTCACCTCCAAGTCGCTGAAGATCAACTCCCGATAGTGCCCCATGACCGTGAGCAAGTCGACTGCCACTGGATCCGACCATATTGATCTTCGTGCGACGGGCTGCTACAGCGTCCGAGTAAAGAGGTATTTTCTCATGTGAGGAAGCAGACACTAGGGAGTCAAGAATGCATGTACGTACCATGAACTCTGTATCGGAGCTCTCGCTGAGCACGAGCATGTGCTTGTCCTCGATAATCCGCCTGAGCTCATGCGTGTCTGGGAGGACGACGCAAGTCGCGTACCAGAAGTTGAGCAGATGCAGCACGCAGCGTCTTTCGTCGCGACTCAGATCGCTGACAAAGTTGCTAATGCGAATTAGCGTCTCGAGTGACGCTGGACAGCCCAGTGATTGTACCAGAAGATCGTTCCGGTGTTTGGCATAGACGCTCGAAGGGACAACAGAGACGCGCAAGTTACGGAAGCTCAGCTCGAGCAGTTCGTTGAGGATGACGAAGGTCTCTTCCTTGGTCGTGTCGCGTAAGGTGGCTGTCAGCAGTCCATGCACTGACTCATCGTGAGACGTTGCGTTGTCGTCATGGGTATTTGTGGTAGTTTTCGTGGCATCGTCGGCGCTAATAAATCCCTGCCACTCGCCTCGCTCTTTCTGCGCTCGTTCCAACAGCGCAATGTAGAGCAGCTTGGTCTTCCGGACCGTCCTGTTGTCCAGCGGAGACGTGGATCCGTCGGTCGCGATCGTCGTTGTTGGGGCAATGTACTCGTGATGGGTCTTAATCACTTGAACGAGCACACGAATCACCGTCGAGAGCACATGCGAACATGAGCCGTATACTGTGCTTCTCAGACTGGGCGGCTCGGGTCCTTCCGCAAATGTCGGGCTTTGACTCAGGCCCTGTGGCTGTTGCTGATGGTGTCGTGGTGTTGTGCCGCGCTGACAAGTGGACTGGACACCGCCGACATCCAATGCAGCGGCACGGCTCATCGACGGATCAAACGTGCGTGATGCTGACAGCGCGGCCGACGCATCAAGGCGGAGCGGGTGTGAGTTGGCGCGCTGGACCCTGTCCCGCGAGGTGGCCTTTTTCGGCGGCGGTGGCGGCGAAGCAGCCGCATCTAGTGCGGTCTCACTCGATGAGTATGATGATACCTCAGGGGAGGTATCCACAGTTGCATGGCCGTGTGGGTGGTCGGTGCTTTCATGGTGCTCGTCGTTGTCCTTGCCAAAGAAGAAATTACGAATGCTCGTCGCGGTCGTCTTCCGCAGGGTCGGCGACGGTACGTGCGGCTGCTCGTCCAGCAACGGCTGTCGGTGGGGTGAGTGTGAACTGCGGAACATGATCGAATGATGTACGTGGTGCAGTGGATGTCTTAGGTGGGCCTCGCGGCGCGGTGTCTCTAGTGAGCCAAGAGGGGCGCCGGGTCGGGTAGCGAGCGTCTCTTCATGATCTCGTCGGTTCGAGCCAGCGTCTCAGATGTCACTATATGTCACTTGAGTGCGGATTCCCGTCACACGTCGCAGATATCGGGGCCGCCAATCATTTGGCTCAGAGTTGGTCACTGTCGATCAGGAGCTCACTCGAAGCGACATTGGCTATTATAGACGCTGACGCGAGCGCATAACAATGGAGGACCACAAGCTCATCCAGCTTCACGACACGCTCGCCAAGCTGCGCCCGGGCGGCAAGGTCGGTGGCCTGGGCTTCGGCTCGGGCGCCGGCATCCGCCGCAAGAACGGCGTGCGCGAAGACGGGCTTCCTGAGAATGGCCTTTACGCCATGTTTGTGCGCCAGGGCGAGGGCGGCTACTCGCACAAGCACTTTGACGAGGACGGCAAGCTCAGCAGCGAAGGCGGCGAGAGTGAGAAGTCCGAGAAGAAGAGCAAGAAAGAGAAGAAGGCGAAGAAAGAGAAGAAGAGTAAGAAGGAGAAGAAGAGCAAGAAGGAGAAGAAGAAGAAGGCCAAGCAGGAGGACGAGGAAGAAGAGGTAGAGGAAGAGATTGTGGAAGAAGTTGTGGAGGAGCCCAAGAAGGAGAAGAAGCAGAAAAAGTCGAAAAAGCGACGAAGTGAGACCGAGAGCGTGGAAGAAGAGACCGTGGATGATGCAGAGGAAGAGACCACCAAGAAATCCAAAAAGCGAAAGTCGGTCGAGCAGGAAGAAGAGGTCGCTGTCGTCGAGCCGGAGGAAGAAGAGAAGTCTAGGAAGAAGGAGAAGAAGGCCAAGAAGAAGAAGGCTAAGAAGGAATAGAACGGTGCTAGCGTGGGCATGCGTATCTACCAAAAGTATCTATGTGGCCGATTGTGTATGCAACGTCCTGCTGGACACACACAGTCTAAGGCGTTTGCGTCTTCTCCTTTTCCTTTCGCGCGCCCCTCTGCTCTGTCGACAGCGCCTCGGCGCGCGAGTACGTTGCAATCTCCATGAGCATACTCAAGTGCTCGACGCGCTTCTCTTGGTCGCTCAAATCCATAAACTCGTCGGCATCGAGCTGCACGACGATCCACCCGAGGTGTTCCAGGTGGCGCGCCTTGAGGTCGGTCGACGGCAGCGTCACACGCAGTGGCGGATTGTACCGGACCGCCGTTGCGATCGCCCCATCGTCATCGAGAAACGCCGTCGCGGCGGCGTCGTCATCGTCATCGATCGCGCCTCTCTCTTCTTCCTCCAGTCGCGGGTCGCGCGTCAAGTAGGCGTCATCTGTGTTGATCTCAAACGCAATCTTTTGCTTCAGCAACGCCATGTCGACGACGTATCCGTCGTTGCCCACGACGTGGAGCGCGTGCGGCTTAAGTCCCATGGACTCGAGCGCCGACGCGACCACGTGGCGCGTGCGGAAGAGCGTGTTCTTGAGCTGCTTTTCGTATGCGGCAAACGAGGCATGGTACGTCGTCAGTCGCTGGCCCT
This sequence comes from Pythium phragmitis, assembly GCA_023335925.1. Lineage (NCBI taxonomy): Eukaryota > Oomycota > Peronosporomycetes > Pythiales > Pythiaceae > Pythium > Pythium phragmitis. The sequence continues at coordinate 7,567 of JAADVZ010000438.1, forward strand.
CCTCGAGTAAGACGTCAGCGGAACGATTGGCAAAGCGGTTGTCCATGTGGAGTTGGTATATCCGCGCCTGCCACGCCTTGACCACGCCACGTGATACTTGCTGGTGAGGGTTCGACGCCTTGCTGGAGCCCTCGAACAGGCCTAAGTTGACAGCTTCAAAGAAGCGTTGGAAAAACGCTTCGTGGAAATGGCCCGTGAGCGCAAACGACCGTGCGAGAGGCAGCGTGAAATCGTGGAGAATCTTCTTGTCTTCAAACGCAAGAGCATCCTGAAGCGCGAGGTCGGCGGCCACCACTAGCGCGTCTCGCATCCAACGCTCGTGGCGAATGTCTTTGCTCGATAAGTGGGCCGCCGCCGACGCGATGAGCGACGCCCCCATGGAGTGGAGACCCGGGTCTTTGTTGTCACGGAACCGGACCATGCGCGCACACATAGGGCTATGCAGAAATCAAAGCACGTGAGCACCGTATGAAGCATGTATGCTCTGGTATAAAGTACGTACCGCAGAATGGCCGGCCGGCCAATGTTGAGGCGCCACAAGTCCGAGGCCAGGCCCACAAGCTGGAGCGGACTCTGCACGGCGGCAATGCCGAAATTCATGAGCCCTTCGACCGAGTCTACGAGCTTCCACAATCTATCCGAAGGCATCATGTGAGTCACCACTCGAGTTCCTGTACGTTTCGCTGCACGCACCGTTTGTTGAGTTGCTCGGCAGCGGCCTTCGTCTTCTTGGGGCCCACGAGTGCATGGACAGGAAGGTCCATGAGATCATCTTCAGGGGCTTCCGACGGCACAGCAAATCGGGGCGTCAACGCCTGCGACTGTTGGATTAAACCTCGGTTAGCAATGAGGTACGCATCATCAAAACGCGTGATGACCAACACGACGCACCGCCGACTTCTTCTCTGCCGCCACGAGCAGCGACGCACGATGGAGCGCAGTCAGGACGTTGATGTGGTTCATCTCTGTATTCTACGAGCGTATCAGATACGTAAACAACAGGCGGGTCAGCGCATCCGATTCTCCTTCCAGGGGAAGGAATCACGTTGTTCGTACGCGGTTCTCCACGACCTCCAACAGCGACTTGAGGTCGCTCGCGAGCATCAGCAGCGTGTTGATCTCTTTCTTCTCGACGCTGAAATCGCGAATATTATCCACCTAATAGCCAAATTGAAGCATAGTTATAGGTACCGGCTTCACACTGCCGAGTGAGAGGCAAATGAGAGCGTACTCTTCGGATCTCGAGCTGTGACTTGAGGTTGGGCTGCGACTCGAGCATGAGCAGCAGCTCGGACCACATCGAAAAGCCCAGAATGGACGACGGGTACCCCGACAAGGAGATCATGGGCGAGAGGTGCTCGGGCATTTGGATCGCCATTTCGCGTGCGCTAAACAAAATCTTATCCGAGTTGAACACACGCGCGATCGAACCGACAGCGTGGTTACACTGCAAGCAGTGCAGCTTGTGCCTCAGCCAGTCGCTATCGGCCTTGTTCCAGTGGTCCTGCGTGCGCAGTCGCTGCAATGGTGCCTGCGTCATGCACGAGACGTGGATGCCATTCCGCCTATTATATACACAAATAAGATCCACTGATCCAAAGATTCTAATTCCTCAAGAGCCGCTTGAGAGGACGCACCACTTGAAGAACACAAGGTCGTTTGTCTTGCTGATCGGCGCATTGCACTTGCCGCAGACAAGGTGAGAGGCGTCGCGGTCGTCGCGGTCGCTGTCGCTCGTCGCCATCATCGCCGACTCGGCATTTGACGGGTAGTTGGCCACCGACGCGAAGCGTCGCACGCGTCCGATGCCGCTGCCGGCGGCGCTAGAGCGCATAGACAGGCGAAGCGCGACGCCGCGCTGGCTGCGCATGGCCCACGCGCGCATCTTTCGCTCCGGCAATGATGTCCGCACAGAAACGACTGGAAGGTGCTCACGAACAGAGTGTTGCGCAAAATGTTGCACGAATGTTGCCTCACTATCGACCTCACTTCAATGACATGCCTATCTATGGTATCTGTGACGAGGCGAGTCAGAGAGTCACTTCAATCATGTTTGGGCCGGCAACACGTAGACAAACTCCTCACGGCTCTGCGAGCAGCTCTTGGAGCAAGAGTATACCACAGCGCTGGCCCAGTCCATGCCTCCACCGACGGCAGTCGCCGTTGTCGCACCAGCAGTCGCTGCCTGGGGCACCTGCAGCTTCGTGTGGGCAAAGTCGTCTACCTTGAGAAAGTAGTTGATCGTCGGCGTGAGCTGCATCTCGAACGCTCGCTCCTCGCCGCAGACACAGCGCGGTGGCTTGATCTTGTTCTTCTGGACGGGCGTTGGCCATAGCGGCTCGCCGCCGTAGTCGTACCGAAGCACTTGCAACGGGCAGCGACTGATGCGCTTCTGGAACCGCTGAAAGTGTTTCAGCTGGGCTGGCGTGCGCTCATACGATTCGCCCGATCCACCACCACCGACAGCCGCACCACTGTCACCATTGCCCTTCTTTGTGCTCGAAAGGATCCGACGCAGATCGCTCACGTCAGCCGATTTCTCTTCTTCTTCCGCCTTGATGTACGCCTGCAACAGCTCGTTCTCGTGGGAGTAATCGTTCTCGCGAATGTAGTCTTCGTACGGCTCATTAATGACTTCGATGGGCAGTGCCGGAAAGGCGTTCAATTTACCCGTCGCAGTGTTATCTTGTGCGTCTTTTGCTGTCTGTGGCTTGGACTCGGTTTGCCTGGTAATCGCGGTGACTTGTACGGTGGCTGGGGCCGCTGGGGCCGAACTCTTGAGGGCATTATCACGCTGCTCCAGAAGAGACTCTAAATCGAGCCCAAAGCTGTCAGCACCTTTATCGTCGTCATCATCACTCCAGTCGCTGTCGTCATCTCCGGCTGCCCATCCCGAAGTCGGAGCTGGCGCTGTTGGTGGGGCGGCATGCTTTGTCTCTGTAGAGGTCGCTGGGTGCGGCACGCTCGTAGATTCGACTTGGTGGCGCAGTACCCTCCAGCTAGATTGTATGGCAGAGTGGAGTGAGTCCCGTGGAATCAAAGGAGGGGAATCTGGTGGACGTACCTTCCTGGTGTCTCTGTGCACTCAGGTGAGTTACAGCCAAACACGTAGAGCGATCGATCACTGTCAACCGGCGCGTACACCTATCCCAGCGAGCTTTCATCATCAGCCACACATGCGTCCAAACAAATAGAGCATGTTAATTAATGCACTAACCTGTGCGACGAGAAACAGGCAGTGTTTGCACTTGGGGCAGACGAGCGACTGGACCTCGGGCGGTTCCTCGTTGCCGTACCATGCCTACTTGTGTACTTGCATGAGCGCTCACTATTGATCACTCCAGTCTCACTCCACATAGACGCACCGGTCGCCCGCCGGCCTTGCACACATAGGGCGACGCGCCGTCGACGCCTTGCTTCTCCTGCACGACGCCCAGCAGCACCACTCGCTCTTCGTCGTCCATGTTGATCAACAAGAGAATGGTGGTCAAAAACGCCAACACCCTCTCCTTTCAAAGAAACCGGTTTGGAAACCGGTATTCTGGTGTAATTTTCGGGACACAGTGACATGCGGACAAGGGACTGCGGTAGCTCCGTGTCTGCGAACAGCGCCGCTCACGTCCGAAAAAACTCGACCTCGACAAGCAAACGCACAGACGACCACCATGAGCAGCGACGGCGCCAAGACCAGCGAGATCCCGTCGGAGTACCGCATCTCGGAGAAGTGGGACAAGTGCATTGAGAACTTCACGCTGCACTTCTCGGCCGGTCTCGTGGCCGGTGGACTCACCTCGCTCGTGCTTGCGCGTACGTACTGTGCTCTCCGAATGTCGTGGCGACGAGAAGATCGCGATAGGACTCACGTTTTTGATGCTGGGTATTTGTATAGGTTCGGGTGGTGCGCGTGGAGTGCTGACGGGTTTCGGCGCCGGTGCTGGTGCTGGTTCGAGCTGGACGACGTGTCAACTGGCTTTCAAGGGCGACAGTGACGCCCAGGCGGCGCTCGACAAGGCCGACAAGGTTGTTGAAAGTATCAAGGAGAAGATCAACCGAAAGTAGAGACAGTGAGAAGCCCGCACAAGAAATACGTACGCGCGCGACAGGTTGGGGAAGACTACACGAGGGCACACCCACACGGAGGGCACTTACCCCGTCTGGCAACTTCTTTTGAAGGATCGGCTTGTGTACGGTATTCCTCGAACTGTGTCGTGTGAATGATGAAGAATACAACCGAATCTCACAATATGTGCTTCGATTTCGAACACGTACGCCATGGAATGTTGTGGGCATTGGCTTATTGCTCAGCCGGGTCGCTTTACAATGGACATCACGAGCTCGCTCCCACCGAGAGAGAGCTTGAACGACTCGGTCAAGCTCAGAGAGGTCGGCTCCTGTGGTGTGAGGTATTCATCATTGAGATACGATCCGTTTGTGCTGTCGAGATCAGTAAACAGCAGCTCTCCATCTTGTTTCAAGCGCAACTGCATCAACACACGATGAGTTGGTATGCGTAGATCCCAAAACGAAGGCTGTAGTACAGTACCTGGCCGTGTGTTGTCGACAGCTCCGAATCCTTGGGGAGACTAAGTCCGTGTGGTACTCGAAACTTCCTGCCAGTTGATCGTCCGATCAAACAGGTTGGATGTTGTTCCTGTGGAGTTCACAGCGAGTATGAGCGCGTGAGTATTCCCTTCTGTACCCAATCACAGCAGCCAGGGACTCACAAAATCCATGTGAAGAATGTAGCTGTTGCCCTTATACGGACCACCGACGCACTGGACGATGATATCGTAGGCCAGTGGTGGGTCCTCTTCTTCCTCTGCGACAGAGGCAACAAGTATTAACACTCCACGGGGGAAAGAATATTGGGACATAAACTCGAGGCGTTCACTCACCGTCCTCCTCCGCTGGCAGATTCTCCTTCTGAGCAATGATCTCTTGGAGAATTGCGTCTTTGGCTTTGCCAAACTCTTTCTTCAGCTCATCGCAACGACGCTTCGCATGGTCGATCAGTTGCTGCAAACAAGTATACAAAGCGCTTTCAGTTGGTCCATGGGGAGAGCATTCCGTCCCATTCACAGGATAGGCTCCTCACCTTTGCAGCACCGTCGCAGTCACGAACGAAAAACGCCTGCACGTCGATATTCTCGTCTACATAGTCGTGGCGCAGGCAGAGAAGAACCACAGCATCAGCGCTTGATCCATGAAATTCAAATCTTGAAATGCGAAAGACCGTCGCGAACTCTCTTTCAAGACGGTTCCGTTTGCAAGCTGCCACCTAAACCATATCCCTCTTTCCCGGGCGCATTTTCTCACCTGCTATGCTTGCACCAGTGGCCTTCTGGTCGTTGCCACCAGAGCCTCCGCCGGTCGTTGACTCGTCATGCTTCCGCTTCATCTTCGCGTCCTGCCTTGGAAGAGGAAAATCGGCGCGAAAAATTACCAGCCCAAAACAAGGGGGCCGTATGTCGTGTGGTGCACACAAAATGAGGACACACGAACAAACCGAGCGGGCCATTTCGAAAAAGGGAAACAAGGAATCGAAGATGTCTGATGTGCGGCAGAAGAGTGTTGTGGTCTCCAAGCCGATCATTTACGGCTCGATCGCGGCGTATCTAGGCCGCAAGTCCGAGGAAACCAAGACCCACCGCTGGTCGATCTATGTGCGTGGCGCCGATAATGAAGACCTCTCGTATATGCTCAGCAAAGTCGTCATCACGCTTCACGCCAGCTTTGCAAATCCCGTGCGCGGTGCGTTCTTCATTGCTTTGCATGGATAGCCAACGAAGAGAGTGGAGTGACGCTGACCGATCGTATTGTAGTCCTGACCGAGCCGCCGTACGAAGTGACGGAATTCGGATGGGGTGAATTCGAGACGCGGATTCAGCTCCACTTCCATGACCCCAACGAGAAGCCCGTTGACATCATCCACATGCTTGCACTGTACCCGCCCAACAACCAGCCAGCGAGCACCAAGAAGGTAAGAGAATTGGATCTACGCACACTCGCATGGCTCTACAGCAGACTCACTTGAATGCGATCTAGCCGGTCGTGAGTGAATTCTACGACGAGCTGGTCTTCAACGAGCCGACCGAGTTCTTTTACAAAAAGCTCATGGCCGGTCCCGAGCGAGAAGCACCGCCGCATCCCATGCAAGAGCATTTGCCGACATACTCGGACGTGGCTATCCTCAAGACATTGGCCCAGGCACAGCAGTTTGTCAAGGACGAGATCCACGACGCCAAGGACTTGCTGCTTCACACAGATATTGAGATCAAGGAACTCAAAGAACGGATCGCGGAGCACACAAAAAAAAAGAAAATGGCCGACAAGCAGGCTGCGGCCGCGGCGGCAGCATCCGCTCCTAATTGATGAGAGGATGGTATTGTGAACGGTACTTTTCTTCTGTCGTATTTAAATTACTCGGGATGTGAGGACCCAGGGCATTCGTTTGGCTAAATAATGGTGCGACTCTCACACAGCCTGAGCACCGACGTTGTGGGTAGTCGGGGCCGGGACGTGCTCGTGCTCGTGGTGACGATGCCAGACATTCACGAGTTCCAGACCGCGTTCGACGTCCTTCGAGTGGAGAACTTCTTCGCGGGGCTGCATGGCCAGCAGTGTCTGTTGGTTCGTTGGCGACAGATCTTCTTCACTCTCCTCCGAGTCGACGGTCTCGTCGCTGGCCTCCAAGAGGTCTTCGGCCTCGGCATCCTTGACTTCCGGAACCTTGGCCTTCTTCGGCTTCTTCTCACAGGCTTCGATGCGGACCCAGTTCAAGCCGATACCCAAAAAGGCGACGAAGAGACCGATGGTTTGGTCGCGCGACAGCACGTGGCCAAAGAGAATCACCGACAACACAATGCTCAGCACCTTACGGCACGTTCCGATGATCGATGTCGTGAGGGCACCAAACTTGCTGATCGTGAAGAAGATAAAGGCCTGGCCCAGCGCGCCCGTGGCACTCAGCAAAAACAGGTTGCCGAGCGACGGCACGGCCTTCTCGATAAAAGTGGGAAGCTCGCCCATGAACACCATACCGATGCCGGCGAAGATGGCCTTCCAAATGTTGACGACGTACATTAGGTCGAACGCGCCAATGTGGTACTTTTCCAGGAACCGATCTTCGAGTGCGCCCGTCGCGCCGTCAAACAGCAGCGAGGCCAAAAGCAATGAGAAGCCGAGAAATAAGTTGGGCGTGTGGGCGTTTTCCACGTGGTGCGCCTTGTGGGGCTCTTCATTGGTCTGCGCCGCGCGGTGCTGCTTCTCGTGGGCCGTGCCGACCAAAAAGACCGCGACACCAATGGACAGGATCACGACCGAGAAGTATTTCTTGATTGCGTAGCTCTTCCCGAGGAACAACCCCATGACCATGACTGGGATGGACTTGCACGACTTGCCGAGGATCCGCGTGATGAACGTGACGTACCGCAGCGCGACCATGGACGAGATGGTCGACAAGAACGCTAGCAGACCGACGACCATGAGCTTGCTCTGCGGCATGGTCGATGGCTTCTCCTTGTTAATGAAGCGAAGCACGAGCGCGACAGCCGAGTAGAAGAGGCAGAAGATAAAGGTCATGGACATCTCGCCCAGCACGCGGTGGGTCGTCATCTTTTCGAGCACGACACCGTTGAGCGTGAATGACACCATGATGCCGAGAAAGCAGTACGCGAGCAGCCACACGCTCTGCGGCTTGCGTTCCCCATCTTGCTGTTCCGCGTGGCCATGGCCGTGGCCTTCCTCAATCTTGTGGATGGCGTCGTCGGCGTTGATCGAGTTGACGGTCTTGTCGCTGAGCACGATCTCGGCGTACTTGACGCCGCCCTGTTGGCTATCAGCTCCTGTCGGCACGGGCATGGAAACGTCGGCGTTGCAGACCATGGAGAAGGAGGGAGTGGCGGCCACGAGCAGATTCCACTTGTGTGTCCGCCTCTCGGAGGGGGGATGGTCGAGTGGTCCCTGCGTTGGCCTCCTTGGAGACCTGGCGCCACAAGCGTTTCCCACCTGCGTTCTCGGCGCCGTTTACGTTACGCCGCAACGGGTTGCCCGCGCCACTCGCTGGGCTGCTCAGCGAACACGAGTGCTTGGTCGAGCTATTCATTGATCTGATTGGATGAGGAGGAGCTTTCCACTAGCCAATCCAAGAGGATAGTCGTCCTGATTCAGCAGCGCCAGGAATGACAGACTGGTTTGGAGGCTAATGATTGGTAGATAATGATCCCATCACCTTGTCCCCATCAGGTCGTGAGGGGTTTGGGTCTGAAGCAACAGCTTCGATCTTCCATTCGAAAATGGATCCGCTCACGGGCAATTGGGTCTGGAGGCGGAATGGTTTCTCGAGCGAATTGCAGCTGATCCGGCTGCCAAGTTCCAGCGTGTGGAAAGGGATTTCGCAATCTCTGGCGTGCCCAAACCTCCGCCTCTCGGATGCCAATCATCCAAGAGGCGGAAAAGGTGAACGATGAGGAACAGAATCCTTCAGAGGGGTGCGATCATCTCGTCGCGATTTGGCAGGTGATCACGCGCCTCACAAGAAGCGCAATTGCGCCAATACAGTCTGTGGTGTCGCTGTCGGCGCCCTGTACTGTGACCGTTGTATTATTATAAGGTGAAGCACTGTAGCAAGTGACCAGCGGCCGTGAGGAATGATGCAGTGATTCTTTAGAGCCATCCTCAAAGGCTCATGAAGCGAGCATATGACGTCAAAAAATTGGGACCACATCCATGATGATGGAAGTTTCGGAGAATCGTTGATGGTGCTGGTTCCGACGAGAAGAAACGTGGGTGGTCGCGAAGCACCACAACTTACCTATTGCATGTGTTGCAATTTGCAACTTCGCCCCACGTCAAGAGATGGGTGCAGAATCAGATTTTGTGCAAACCCTCTTTTGATGTATTTCATCTCCACTTTTGGAAATCCCACCATGTCCTATATTAGCGTTCATAATAGTACCCAAAGCACACTCGATTAGTACCAGAATCAACCCAGGTTTCCGTTCCCAGTTTTAGTGTGGTTTACATCATCAACCCCCGAGCTGGTGGCGCGGTTTTTGTTTGTTGGATTGGAGGCCGAAGAAAACGTGGAGGGAGAGCTACCAGGGAACCACACGCGACGTGCCCCCTCGTTGGCAAGGAAGAACTCTGGAGAAATGGAGCGTGAGACGGAACACGTCCGCATGTTGGACGCGGGGCGTCTCCAGCTGCCGTTTGCGCCGCTGGTGACGTCTGGTGTCTTCGCAACGGTCGCAAACGACAAATATGCCGCGCTCGCCCACGGCAACCAGTACGGGTTGACATTCGTGCCGACGTCGTCGGGTTTCGCCATGGCCACGCAGCAGCAGTACATCGACGGATGCAGAGAGTTCATTGCGCGCAAGCTCACGGCGATTGACCACGGCCAGAACGCGTCCCACGTGGACGTCCCTGCGCTCGCGACCCAGAAGCAGGTCGAGTTGGCCACAATGGCGCATGTGCTTTCGCTCTCTCCGGATGAGCAGCACCTCGCCGTGGCGTACGGTGACAATCTCGCGCTGTTTGAAGTGGCGGCGATCTACGAATCGGTGCGTGTTTCTTTCCTGGTTACTAGTCGCATTGGCTGACATAGTGAAGGGGTACTCATTCTAAATGTGTATGCTCTGGATTGTTGTAGGCGTCGCCATTGCCGTACCACACTTTTCACAACGTTGTCGTCGACGAGATTGCGTGGTCACCCGACACGAAGGAAAGCTCCGGTGAACTGAAATTCGCGGTGCTCACGCACGCGAAGACCGTGCTGTCGTGCTCCACGAACGGCACGCAGCAGGCTGTTTCTACCAATACCGGGGCCGTGTCGATGGCGTGGAGCCCCACCGGCGAGTCGATCGCAGTCGGGACTGAAATCGGATCGGTCGATATTTTCACCGTCGCCACGCTGGTCCACGAGCGATCCATTGGTCGCCCCGATTGCTGCGAAGTCGGATACGAAGGTAAGAGTACCGTTTAGCGCAAAGAGCTCCGAGAAACGAGGGAGCACTAATTCATTCTTATATTTGTAGCGCACCACGTGAAATGGGCCGAAGAAGATATGTTCCTCGTCGGTTATCGTCAGTACGATGCTGAGCGTGAAGAGACTTTGGCCCTCGCGTGTTTATTTGAAGCTGGCGAGTGTGTGGAACTGGACGAGTTGGTCGCCTTTTGTGACTTTGAAGGACGGAAGCATCAGTATTACTCGGTGTTCTTGGCGGATTGGTACGTCTGACGATATTAGCGAGACGGGGATCTTTGTGGAGTGTTCTAAAGGACTGTGCTCGTGTATTTTGTAGGCGGATGTTTTTCGTGGGATGCTCGCTGAGTGCCGACATCGAGTTGCTCGTCGCCGATCCTGAGACTGGCGATTGGGAAGTATGGAAAGCTCTGGAAAAGTATCAAGCTCGGCTTCCCATGAATTCCAACGATGACGAGATGTACCCGGTGGGACTTTCCCTCAATCTCAACACGCTGGATGATATCGAAGTGGACGATGCCAAGTATCCTCCACCGGCCGTTGTCTCGTGTGTGACGACAGATGGACTGCTCATCAACTTCTCTTTTGTCGACTTGACGGTGCGAGAGCTCCTGCCGTTCGTGCAGCCGGCGGAACTGTTCTCGTCGAAACCAAGCCGGACAACTGAGAGCCCGTCCATAACCCCTGCTACTCAGCGAGCACCAACGTCTGCACCTGCCGCCGAAAGGCGGGACTACACGGTGACGACGTTTGACGTTGAAAATGTACCAGCATCGGAAGATTCAGACGACGGCGATCTCGAAGAAGAGAAGGAGGAAGAGCGCCAGAAGGCATCCGAGGCGTTTGCTGAAATCGATGCTGCCTCGTCCGGTGTCATCGACAAGAGTCGGTTTGGCGATTTGCTCGTCATGCTCGGCACGACGTACGGCGAAGAAAGTCACGGCAAGTACGCGACGCGACTGGCCGATGATTCTGGCGTCATCAGCAGGGACGAGTTTATCGAGTGGTATGTCGAGTGGATATTCGGCGAGCACGATTCCGAGGACGAAGACGAAGACAATGCTGGTAACCAAGTGCAACCCACAGCGTCCGCAGCCGCGAATGCCCTTGCGAAGTTTGCCATGGCGGAAGGATCGTGGCGGTGCGAGTCGTGTATGGTTCACAATCAGAAAGCTGATGCGCCCAAGTGTATCTCGTGCGAGTCGCCGAACCCAAACTTCAAGGGCACTGTGTCGTCTTCTTTCGGCGCGTCTTCTTCGACGACGGCATCAGAGTTCAAGTTTGGGGTCTCATCGACTACTTCGTCGTTCCGCTTCGGCGTGGATAAAGGCAGCACTGCACAGTCCGAGTCGAGTAGCGGTTTTTCATTTGGCGTCCCTGCCTCAAGCGCTGCCTCATCTGCTCCGACCACTTCCAGTGGCGGCTTTAAATTTGGTTTTACAAGTGACTCATCAAAGTCTGTTCAAGTGGCCACCAGCGAGACGGCACCCCCCGGTGGGTTCCAGTTCAGTGCGACCGGTGCGTCTGCTAAACACGACACCACGAAGCCTGCCGTCGCTGACAAACAGGCGGCGACTCGAGTATCCGATAAAGAAGACGAAGGATATGGCAAGAACGCCGATAACGCTTTTGCTACCGCGTCGGACGATGAAGACAGTGACGAAGAGGAAGAACGCAAAGAGGAAGAAGACAAGGCACGACTTGCGTTCGCCAAGATCTCATCCGGTGACGAATCAATTCCGCGGGATAAGTTTCCAGCGCTGTTCAAGGCTCTTGGTTCCACGTACAGTGAAGAAGAACACTCGGGAACCTGTGATTCGCTGGACCGAAATGGGCGAATCTTCGTTGACGATTTCATCAGCTGGTACCTGGATTGGCTCTTTGGGGGAGATGAAGAAAGTGACGAAGAAGACGAGGATGATGGTGGATCGGCAAGCGCGGAGCACAAGATGAAGTCCCCGGAAGAAATTGCTGCCGCGTTGGCAAAGTTTCAACCGAAAGAAGGATCCTGGAAGTGTGACGTGTGTTTCACGATGAATCCGACCGCCGATGCGCAAAAGTGCAGCTCATGCGAGAGTCCAAACCCTGCTGCACCAAAGGTAAAATTGGGAGAGTCGTCGACCCCGTCACTCGGATCCATCGGAAGCGGTGGCTTCACGCTTGCTCCATCGAGCGAAACGAACAAGACGTCCAACTTCAAATTTGGATTTACGCCATCCACCACGACTTCAGCCAGCGCCGCGAGTGATGCAAAGGTGGATAGCAAACCAACGGGCTTCACCTTTGGCTTTACTCCCGCTGCAGGAGCAAACTCTGCGGAGTCGGTATCGTCTGCCTTCGGTGGTACATCGACGGTGCCGACCAAGTCGAGTTTTTCATTCGGTATTCAACCCAGCGGAGCCGGTGCATCGCCAGCATTTGGCAGTGGGTTTTCGTTTGGAACGAAGAATTCGGTGACTACCTCACAGAGCACAGCCTCGTCCTCGTCCTACCCCCCGGATACGTCAAAGAAGGTTCCGCCACCGCCAGCGCCTGGTGCTTACCCTCCAGATACGTCTAAGAAAGCTCCACCGCCACCAGCGCCTGGTGCATATCCTCCAGATACGTCTAAGAAGGCCCCACCGCCGCCAGCGCCTGGTGCTTACCCTCCAGACACGTCAAAGAGGGCTCCACCGCCACCAGCGCCTGGTGCTTATCCTCCAGATACGTCTAAGAAAGCTCCACCGCCGCCAGCGCCTGGTGCTTACCCTCCAGATACGTCAAAGAAAGCTGCACCGCCACCGGCGCCTGGTGCGTATCCTCCGAGCACGGCAAAGAAACCTGCGCCACCACCATTCGAGTTGCCTGGTTCAACTTCGAAGGCTCCGACAACGTCTTCTTTCTCCTTCGGCAGTATGGGCAACAGTCTTTTTGGATCTACGAAAACCATGGAGAGTTCTGGAGTCGAAGCGAAGCCAGACGCTGCGAAGCCGGCCAGTGTGTTTTCTTTTGCAACGTCTACTCCGGACGCCAGTGCAAAAACTGCTCCATCTCCATTCGGAATAGTGCCCAAAGCGAATCCGGCGTTTTCATTCAGTGGGGCGGCGGCACCACCAACAACGGCTTCTTCAACAGGGTCCACCGCGACGTCTGCCTTCTCGTTTGGCTCCAGTACTCCGAGCTTAAGCAAGACACCAGGCGCTCCCAAGGGCGGTGGGGCATTTGGTGCCTCTGCCACGACCTCATCGGCGTTTTCTTTTGCGTCAAGTACCAGTGTGCAACAGACGGAACCTTCACCGTCCTCGTTGCCAAAGCCTGCCGCTGTCGCCTTTGTTGCGCCAACGAAGCCTGCTCTTTCGGTACCTGCGCCGGCAAAGACCAATGCAGCTCCGCAACGACCAAGCCTCACCGTACAGGAACAGGGTGCTCGTCCAAGTGCACCAACGGTTGGATCTGTTGCTGTTCCAAACGCCAAGCCTTTCGATGATAGTCAACGACCGACGCGAGCCACGGCGAGCTCGCCACTTGAAGCGCAGTTGTGGAAACTGATCATCGATTTTGACCGAGCGTTCCGGCGGGTTAACCACTCAACCCAAAATGTCTGCTCATCCGAAAAGACATTCCAGGCCCAGTTCGCACGGCAAATGAGTGATCTGCAAACAAAAGTGTCGAGTCTCTGGGATGAAGTCAACTTGCTCGACGACGTGCGGGATCAGATCGAGAAGGACGTGTTGTTTGTAATCGGAAGCGATGGCGACGTCCACGAGCAGTTGGAGTACGGACGAGAGATACTGGCCAGTTTCAAGAACGAAAAGCTCAAGCGCTTGTTGGAAGAGCAACCACTTGACCAGCGATCTGAGGAGACTCGTAAAACTGTCCAGGACAAACTGGCCGCTGTCGAACAGGCGTGTGATGATTTGGACCGACACATTGCGTCCACGAAAAATTACACTTCGGCAGGGGCATTTGGTACGGCCACCGCCGGCAGCGGTTCTATGTCTACGGCGCACCTGTTCCGTGCATTGAAGCAGACTTACGATAGCTCCAAGATCCAGTACAACCGAGTATCTCAGCTCGCGCAGCAGTTGGAAGTGCTTAGCATGGCGGACCGCAATGCGCATCAAGGTGTTCGAGGCTTGGCCACGGTCCCGCGCTCGGTTGCGAAGAGCAAGGACGACATGGTGCAGATCATCACGCAAGCTGATACGCGTAGCCGCAACGTGCGACGCAGCTTTTTGGCATTGTGCAACAATGTCGTGACCCCTCGCGACGTTTCTTCCGCGCCGCGACGCAAGCAATTGCCGTCGGCCACTCCGTCGTCACCTCGCGATAAGGCGTTTAGTCGCCTCATGCCACGCACTCAAGTGACCGTTGCATCGCCTATCAGCTCTGTCAAGTCGTCGTCCACGTCGATCTCGTTCAAGGACACTCCCGTGAAAGCAGGCTCGAAACTATTTGCACTTGCCGAAGACAAGGCCGCCCCCAAGGAGGCCAAGACGTTCATCGCTGCACCTCAGAAGAAGGATCCGAAGCCACCGGTTCGACTAGCACCACAACGACCGAGTATCCCCACGTTCGGGGGTGAGAGCAGTGTGCCTGCTCAAGAGGCCGAGCCGTCCAAGTCGAACGAGCCACCGGCGAAACGCTCGCACGGCTCCTCGAGAGATTCGGACAAGTCTTCTGCGAGGAAAACGCTTTCTTTTGATACTCCCGAGTTTGCCAAGGCAAGCTTTGGCGGTGAGTCTTCATTCCCCACGCCAAAGTCGAAACCGAGTGTTACATTCAACCTGCCAGGTGAAACAACGCGTGTGAGTGGAAGTGAAACTTCGACATTGACGAGTCCGGACTACAAGGAGCGCCTCGTCAAATTTTACGAAACTCACAACTCTGCCCGCGTGGGGCAAGTGGCGAAGACGATCGAAGACTTCAAGGGCAAGGAGAAAGAGATGTTCCGAAAGCTGTTCACGAAGTATATTCCAGGCTCAACTGATGATGACGTCCAGAAGTTCCTGCAAGGAGGACCAGTGCCGCCCAAGCCAACCACCACGACGACTGGTTCGTTGTTTTCTGCGCCGAGCTCGACTGGAGACGCTGGAAACAGGTCCAGTTTCTCGTTCAAGTCTCCTTCGGGACCAACGGCTGCTGCGAGCCCCTTTGGGAAGGTCTCGACGCCGACATCAACATCATCTCCAGCAAGTGTGTTTGGCAAGAGTGCGTTCAGTCTTAATGCAGGTTCCGTATCGTCCCCAAAACCTGCCCCCGCTACAACGACAGGTTTCTCGGCGTTTGGGAAATCAAGTACATCGGCTTCTTCAGTGTTTGGAGCCCCAACGACAACGACCGCTTCAAATCACAAGCAAAGACTGATCGAGTTCTACACCAAGCACAACCCCTCGAAGCTTGGCGATGTCGATGCGACGCTTGAAAAGTACAAAGGCAACGAAGAGAAGTTGTTCCAGAACCTCGCGATCAAGTACAAGGTGAACGACGCGGGCAGCACGACCACGACGATCGGTTTTGGTGCCAGTGCTGGTGGTGGGTTTGCACCAAAGTCGCCGGCCGCGAGTCCGTTCGGAAATGCTAGTACGTTTTCCTCCATCTCTCTTGGCGGTGGTGCTCCATCGTCGACACCGGCGTTTGGCGCATCGTCTGCTATAGGTTTTGGTACTAGCAAGCCTGCGGCGGCGGCGGCGCCGAGCCAATCGCCGTTTGTGACGGCTCCGCAAGACGCGAACACGTTCCGCTCTGCGTCTTTTGGCGCCTCTTCTACCATTGGCGGTGGTGGTGGCTTTGCAAGCTTTGGCGCGACGTCTGCAGCCGCACCGGCGTTTGGAGCCACGAGTACTGTCGGTGCCTTCGGTGGTGGCGGCGTCGACTACCGAGATAAACTCACCAAGTTTTACCAGCAGTACAATCCCGAGAAGCTCAGCACAGTCGCCGCGACACTGGAAAAGTACAAGGGTAACGAAGCCAAGCTGTTCCAGATGCTCGAGCAAAAGTACGTGAAGACGGGTGCTGCTGGTCCAGCGACGAGTGCGTTTGGCGGAGGAGCCAACTCCGCGCCTGCGTTTGGTGGAGGCTCGGCGTTTGGCGCGCCGTCGACGCTTGGTGTATCGGCAACTGGACCACCTGCATTCGGCGCGCCATCGGCGTTGGGTGGCACGTCGGCACCGACGTTTGGCGCCTCGTCGGGCCTTGGTGGCGCCAGTGGAGCACCGGCATTCGGCGCGCGTTTTGGCGCCACAAGTGCCCCCGGCGCGGCGCCAGCAGCCGGGGGAGGCTTTAGCGCGTTCAGCTCCCAGCCCGCGTCCTTTGGAAGCTTTGGTGGCCAGCAAGGTGCTACCTCCGGGTTTGGCGGCGGGAATGCTGGTGGCTTTGGGACTGGCACCGGAGGCTTTGGCAGCGCGGGTGGCTTTGGCGGGAATGCGAACCAGGGTGGCGGCTTTGGTTCCACCGGCGGCGGCTTCGGCATGAGGTAGACAAATTCACGTACCGTACTCATCACCGACCCAGGCGCCGGCAGTAATCGATGAAGCAAGAAATACATGAGGGCAGAAGAGAAGAACCCTGATGGCCACCTTGAAGCTGTTAGGCTGCATTTCTGATGTCTGAGCCGTCCGAGTGTACCCATTTCCGCAAATAATGTGGAGTACATCATTTCAGGCCGCGCTCTTTACCAATGGTCTGGTGGCCAACCATCCCATCGACAGCGTCAGTTCTTTGACGATGGAGGCGCTCATTTCGCGTTTCGCCGCCCCAGCGAACTTCTGTTGCCGCCGTGGGTTGCGCCTGTGTGTGTGTGTGCTTTGTTTGTATCCACTAGAAACCCTTTGCAATCCAATTTGCGACGGACTCGGATTCGCTTTCCCATGCGTCCAGGTCTTACATGCGATTGCCATAGCGACCGTTTATACCAGCGGCCCATCCGGTTGAGTTTGCATCTTCCTCCATCGCTCCGTGGAAGATGCGTAATATAGGATGAAACATCTTGATCACGCTACCTTGATAACGTTACTAGTAAAATTGGCGTCGATTCTGCCCAGCACGACAGTCGTATGCGAATCCACGACGCTTCGTCATGAGAATGCTTCTTCAGAGATACTGTAGTGGTTCTCCCAGGCACCGAGTGCCGTCGACGATTTAAGAAACGCGGTGCCACGAGTCGACGATTTAAGAAACGCGGTGCCACGAATGCCA
>JAADVZ010000439.1:0-24722 GCA_023335925.1 Pythium phragmitis
CCCCCCCCCCCCCCAATCTTCGTGCGACCTGCACGATGGTGTCGTGTCGTGGAAACGCCTGGCATATGTGGTCGGTCGGTCGTTTTATACTGCAACTGGTTATAGTCAAGCCAAACGGTCGAACAGGTTGTTCCAGTGGAGAGCGTGTCGTCTGAACAAGTGCTTGAGGGAGGGAGGGACCTCGGGATCGTGGTCGCCCGATCGCAACGCCACACGTGAAGCGGGGTTTTGCATAGAGACAGACAGATCGGCGCGACCAGACAGCGTTACTTGTAGTTCCCCCCCTTTCGCAAGGGTTTGCTGCTCCGACTCGCGAGGCCTCCCTCCCTTCCCTCTCTTCTCTTCTCTCCCGTCGTGGACCAACCCTCCCCCCCACTCTCTATCTCTCTCTCTCGCGACACCTCGGCATTTTCACCAACTACCATGGGCAACAAGGGATCCAAGGGCGGCAAGGGCCAGCGCCCGCCAGTCAAGAGCGACTCGCGCGGCTTCAAGTTCCAGAACAACGCGGCCGGCGGCACGCGCGACGCCGGCAAGAGCGCACCGCCGGCGCCCTCCCATCCGGGCGCCAATGGCAGCGGGTACACGCAGTACCCGGCCAACTCAGCGGCGCAGGGCAAACAGGAGGCGCCGCCGCCGCCCCCATCATCGGACAACGAGTGTACGTTTATGACGTCATCACTACCCTCATTTCGATCGAGCTGATCCTTTTATATTCCGTGTAGCCGATGTTGAGGTGGACGACGACTCGGGACCGGCCGAGCAAATGGCCATCGAGGAAATTGGTACCGACGCGCGCCGCGCTCCGACCGCCAAGGTGTCGGTGGATGACTTTGATCTGCTCAAGGTGCTCGGCAAGGGCAGCTTCGGCAAGGTCATGATGGTCCGCAAGAAGGACACGCAGAAGATCTACGCGCTCAAAACGCTGCGCAAGGCCGCGCTCGTCAAGCGCAACCAGGTACGCATCCACTCAACTCGAACTGTGGAGTCTCGGGCTGTGAATTAACTATTCTATCTCGTACTAGCTCATGCACACCAAGACGGAGCGCAGCATTCTGCAGAGCATCAAGCACCCGTTCTTGACGAGCCTCTCGTTTGCCTTCCAGACGCCCGACAAGCTCTACCTTGTCATGGACTACTGTGGCGGTGGTGAGCTCTTCTTTTGGCTCAAGAAGGACCGCCGTTTCTCGCAGAACAAGGCGCGTCTCTTCGCGGCCGAGATCATTTTGGCGCTGCAGGAGCTGCACTCGCACGACATCATCTACCGTGATCTCAAGCCCGAAAACATCCTGCTCGACCTCGAGGGCCACATCAAGCTGACGGATTTTGGTCTCTCCAAGGAGGCCGTGACGGGCGCTGGCGCGGTCGGCGGCACCAAGACGTTCTGCGGCACTCCGGAATACCTCGCACCTGAGATTCTCGAGAACAAGGGCCACGGCAAGGCGGTCGACTGGTGGAGTCTTGGCACTCTCATCTACGAGATGCTCACGGGTCTCCCGCCGTTCTACGACCAGAACATGCAGCGCATGTACGACAAGATCCTGAACGCACCGCTGCGATTCCCGTCGTTCATGTCGGCCGAGGCCAAGGACCTGCTTACTGGCCTGCTCACGCGCAAGGTCTCGGATCGTCTGGGCAGTGGCCCGACCGATGCCGAAGAGATCAAGGCGCACCCGTTCTTCCGCGGCATCGACTGGGAGGCTGTCATGCGCAAGGAAGTCGTGCCTGAGTTCAAGCCGCCGAACCGGTTGGGCTCGATTGACACGAGCAACTTCGATATCGAGTTCACTGGCGAGAAGCCCGTCGACTCGGTCGTGACCACGACGATGAGCGAGACGCAGCGCAACAAGGCGCAGTTCCCAGGCTTCACGTACAACGCCGACACCATGGACGAGGACCAGAAGGGCAACTAGATTACCACCACAACCCTGTATTTCCCGACAGTGTATTTCCTACCCACTGGCGCGAGGCGTGAAGACCGGCGCGAAAGAACGACACGCGTAGGTGATAGATGTCCCATGGCAATAGTATAAAGAACAGCAACGCTTTGAATCAGCACTCGCCAGCAAACGAGAGTCCATACCCCAATTTGCCAACCAAGTAAAACCGAAAAAAAAACACATTGAAGTTGAAGCAACCCACGGGTCCCCTTCGTCCCCATTACTACTACGGTAGTACTACTGCAGTATCAGTTGCCTGCTGCGGCCTTGTGGCGGCGCTCGTGTGGGTTCGTGCGCTTCTTTCCGAACGCGTTGATATGGGCTCCCGCCGAGCCCATGGGGAGATCCGAGTCTTCGTACGGGTTCTTGTCGCGCGCCTTGCGGCCCTTGCGGCCGTGTTTCTTCAGCCGTTTGCTCGTGACGCTTTTGTCCTCAGTCGAGATGTCAAAGTCCAGGGCGCCCGAGTCGACACCTTCCTTGTCAGCAGCCCCATCTTCGTCTTCGGCAACAATCTCCATCGTTGCTGGTTCCACCACGTCCGGGAAGCGAGTGATGGCGACATAGTGGATATCAAAGGCCTGTGGGTCCGTGCAGTTGGGTGGCGGGTGACAGTACATGAGCTTGCCATTGACGTAGTGGCGCAGGATGTCGCGCGCAGCACGGGACGTGTCAGGACCGCCCTTGCCCGACGTCGCGTACCCGCGGGATCGCGCGTAACTCTCCAGCATCGCGTACACGTCGACGGCATCGGTTTCCTTGGCGATTTTGCTGATCGGGATCTTGATGCCATATGTGCGCTCGAGGAATCGCTTGGGGATGCGCCGTACGACGAGCTCACACGGGCCGACGTGGTCGCGCAACTGCGAGATCGGCAGCACGCCGCAGCAGTACATTTCCGACTTGGAGTTGACAAAGCTGGGAAACACGAGACCGGGGCAATCGCACAGCATGATCTTGTCGGACAGAACGAGCGTCTGCAAGCATACACACAAATCAGCATTAGAGAGGGTAATTCTCGAAGCCGCATCGTCCGGGACGCACCTGAAAGTGTTTGGTCTTGCCGGGGGTGGCACCGACGGCGACGCGCTGCGTCTTGTGCAAGTACGTGGACGCGCCCAAGAGTGCATTAATGACGGAGCTCTTACCGACGTTTGGGAAGCCAAACATTCCAAACTTGATCAGCCCCTTGTCTTTCTCGCGGACGCCGACTTCCGCGAGCACTTCGTCGGCGACTTTTGTGAGGTAGTCGAACAATTCCGTACGAGACAGCAACGGGAACGGATCATCGGCCTTGACAGGCTCCTCCTCCTCCTCCTCCTCCTCCTCCGCCGCCGCCGCTGGCGCTTCCTTTTGCTGTTGCTCTTCAACTTCCTCGACCTGTTCTTCGGCCTCCTCACCCTCTTCGTCGCTGTAAGTTTCGTCCTCAAAGTCCTTCTCTTCCTTGACCTTGGCGTCGATTTCGTCCTGCGCCAGTTTCGCCGAAAAGAAAATGACTTCGTCGTGCTGGGACTTGAAGTACTCGCCCCATGCCGCTCTACAATATTGATAGTCGAAACGGTCAGTCCCTTGACCTCAGCGTATGTTGCGCATGATTGAATTCGCACCGTTGGCGGTCGTCAAGGAAATCCGACTTGTTGATCACGAGCAGCGTGCGGCGCGGCGTGGCACCTTCCTTTGCGTACTTCTCCAAATCCGTGGATCTGCATTGTATCGTTGACAAAGCTCTGAGTTCCTGGTGTGCCGAAGTGCGTTCTGACATGGCCTCACTCACCGGTAGAAAAGCGGGTTGCGTGCGTCGAGAATCTGCACCATAATGTCACTGCGCTCCCGAACGTGCCAGAGCTGACGCCACACCTCCAAGTTCTTCTCAAACGGTGTGACTTCGAGACTGTCGTTCGACTGCTCAAGCCTGAGAAACAGAGCTCCATCAGTACGCGCAGCAACATGGGATACATCTCTTCGGGACGCACATCGCGATCTCACGGCGCCACTCCATGAAGCTCTCCTTCTCCATGCGGTTCAACTCTTCGGCAGTGGTCGTGGCATCCCACTGTGGTCGTCGAGGCACCTTCAACTCGGCAAACACCATCTCAGGCACGGGCTCGTTGCGACGTCTGCCATGCACCCAGTAGATTAGCACACCAAGGTCTATTCGAGGGAGGTCCGAAGTTGAGACCTTCACGTACTGCACAACCGTCGGCCCTGTGTCGGTCTGGTCAAGCACCATGATGCTTTCCTTCATGGCCGTGAACTCGCGGTTGGCCAGCACGGCGCTGGCAAGAAAGTCGTCCAGTGACGACGCCTCGAGAAACGACGCCAGAGCGACCGTCGCGTCGCCTCCATCACGTGCGGACACGTACTTGCCAGCACTATGTTAACAATACACATGCCGTCAGGTCTCGGGTGTTTCCCACAGGCACCACTGCATTATGAGAACTCA
This sequence comes from Pythium phragmitis, assembly GCA_023335925.1. Taxonomy (NCBI): domain Eukaryota; phylum Oomycota; class Peronosporomycetes; order Pythiales; family Pythiaceae; genus Pythium; species Pythium phragmitis. The sequence continues at coordinate 4,381 of JAADVZ010000439.1, forward strand.
CCTGGATTGCACGTCGTTCGCCTTGGTCGCCGATCCCTTCTTCTGCGTGCGCTGCAGCGCCTTGCCCAGCGAGCCCTTCTGCAGCTTCTGTCCGGTGCGGCCCATTGCGCTCTAGATAGAATAGGACTTGGCGCGTCGTCGGCTGCTCACTCGGGTTGCAGGTTGCAGTCAATATACAGGCGGTCGCCGCGGAGTCTTGCGATGTGACCTTCCTGGTCAAAAGGCAAAAGCACTGGAAGCGAATGCAAGGAATGAGTGATGGTCCGCCAACGCAGAGTGGTCGTCAACTTCAGCCACATGATTGGCTGAAATAGTACCGGTCGGATTGTTCACGGAACTGGGAGTCGGGGAGTACTGATTCGAGTTAGTTGCTGCTTCCTTGAAGTTCGCTGCGAAGGGAAACCAGCGAGCACCGCGGACGCCACGCTGTCGCGCGGGGCATTACGCGTGACGCCAAAGCCTTGGCGAGGAGGACGCATACAGCGCATTCCCCTTGTGCTCACGATTGGTGGGCAGGGATCGGCCGCATCAAAATAGCGGGTGTGGGGCCCGCAGCTGAAGAGGCGCCGTTCAAAAGTGGACGTTTCATCGACGTCCGGAGCGAACCTCTGTGCTGATTGATGCCCCATGGACGAAGGCCACGCTCGTGGGGGCAGCCCCACCCATGCCAGCGCTGACGCCGCTGTGGCCACTAACCCATACGCCGACAGCGGCGGCATTGACGCGTCACTAGTCTCACTAGTGTTGCGTGGGGACAAGCTCCCACTGCGCAACGCCGTCTCGACGTGCTACAACGCTGCCACACAGCAGCTACTCGTTGTGACAGCACCTGCACTGTTCCTCTACGGACATCTGCTCGAGCTCGGCGGTGAACTGCTGGGGGTGATCGCGGCGGATGAGAATGTCCAGTTCCAGAGTGCAATCGTGCTTTCTTGGGTACGTACTGTGAAATCAGGTTTACCACCGCCTCTCTAACGCCGCCAACCGTATTGCTACTCAGATTCATAGCTACAGTGTCATTGCTACCAACTTCACCGGTCACATCGAGCATCGGCTCATTAGGTGCGGACTTTCAGTCCCTGTTCGTGCGAGGCGATCCCATCCTTATCCTGCTCATTTGCGTTATTAGCGGCGACTTTTCCGAGTGCCATCTCACGCATATGATCGCTGAACGAGGTACATTCTATGCGGCAATCGCGAATCCCATTCGACACGAAGTGATCACGACCGACTCGGACGGCGGGCTCAAGGTTTGGGTGCTCCGTTCGGCGGGGACCGCACACACCGGCAAAGCTCCATTGACATGGAGAGGCTTCGAGCGCGTCCATGCCGGGGTGTGTAGACGTCCTCTGTATCTTCCATTCGCTGTGTGGATAAATAACCATCACGGCTAACATTTGTGTCAGGGCCGCAAAACCTGCTACACTCACTTGGTTCTCGCGTGCGATGACCAGTCGATCCTGGCGTGCACGAAAACCCGCATCCATGTCTTCGATTCCACCACCTGCGCGCGGCTGGGGACTCTGTATAGAGACGCATCTTGTGTGATTGAGCGCGTCTCATATGATCGAGAGAGGAATATCGTGTACCTTCTCGTCGATAAATCACGCAGGTACGAGGTACGCTTTCCTTCTCTCGATTCTGTTCTTTTGTTCCGAAAGTACTCACTGGCACGATGGTAGTCGACTTGTCTACAAATTTCAGGGGTCTCTGCTTCGTGGGCGAATGCATGCGCTGGGAGCGGTCGGCGTCTGCGGAGTAGGCGAGGACGTCATGGCCTTCGAGGCGATCACACAAGGCAACCTGTCAGCCAACACTACCCCGCAAAGCGACGGGATTTTTGCGCTGAATGCTGCTGGGAAGCTCAGCGTCGAATCGTGTTCGGTTTCTGGCGAGCCCCGATTGGTCGATGGTTGCAGCATCAACCTACCATTGGCCCCAACTACCGAAGCTTATGTCGCAATCCACTTGCAGACACAGGACAGCGAGTCGCGGACTTTTGCCGCCGTGGTTTCTTCTTCAGGGCTCGTGGTGATTGAAGTTATGCTCGCCAATTCAATCGCGCTTACGAGGCGAGTGGTGACGAATGTCGCTGCCACCAAAGTGACAATGGTAGAAGTTGATGAGCAAAGGAGAATCGCCATTTTCAACGCGACGCCACCAAGTATCCTGCTATTCGACGAAGACAAAGTCGACATGTTGTGTGCAATTCTGCTTCCGATTCCACTCCACGACAAGGACGAAAGCCAACTTCCTGACAACTCTGTCGTCGACTTTACAGCGGTTCGCTCTGGCGTGGTGGCCGTGTGGACAAGTGGGGACGTGACATATTATTGCCTGCAGACCAAGCGAACAAGCTCCGTGGGTCGTATCCACGACGTGCCAGCAATCATCGAGTCCGCTGCAAGCAGTCAAGATGAGTGGGTGTTTGTTGGTGATGATGTCGGAGCAATCACGCTGTGGATCTTCCAACAAGAAAGCAAGATCGCTCACGTCGGTACCAAGAATGCTCACAATCAAAGGTGCGAGCTCTGAGGATTCACGGTTGCCAAAGAGAGCTCACACAGCGTTCACTACAGAATCCTATCCATTCGCACGATTCATGCCGAACCCTCCGATGCTTCCGTATTCCTCGTCACCGTGGCAATCGATGGAGACGTCAAATTCTGGCGCCTGTGGCAGGTCCAAGATCTCAACATGGCATGGGAGCTCCTGGTTTGCTTCCGAACGTACGCAACCATACTCTCCGCAACCGCTTTGATGGGAACAGAGTATCTATTTTGTGGTTCGGAGGAAGGCGGGTTCGAATGCTGGCGATTGCCAGACATTACTTTGGTAAAGTCACTGGACGGTCGTTCAGGACGCGGCCATGTAGCAGTTCTCAAACGGCCTCTCCACTCGATCGACCTGCACCTCACAAGAATCTGCCAGGTTATTCTCGAGCCAGGACGAGACGTCGCGAAGCGAGTCTCCACGGCTCACCCACTACTGGACGAGTTTGCGTGGGTGATCACGTACGACATAGATCATATTGTGATGATTTGGTGCTTCAGCCCGACGTTTCTCTTCCCTCATCGCAAGTTGATACCGCACACGCTGCCGATCGGTGGATTCTTGTCTGTCTTCAATGAGAGGTGAGTCGATCGCATCCGCTTCTGCACCCTGACAAATCATGGATATCTACACTGATTCTCGATTCCCAGAACATACCATTTCTACGCTTACTTAGGACGGTGTCTCGATCGTGTTGATATTGCCGGAGAAATCGATCGGGTCGCCGTCAAGCATCGACTCATGAAAGCGCGCCAGTCTGAAATGTGGACGACCAGCAAGATACCGCACACTGCAATCCACAACAGCGAAGCGCACCGATATGGAGACCGAACGCGGGTCGAAAGCGAAGCGGACAGCCTGCTAGCACGATTGCGACTTAGGATCACGCTTCCATCTGTCACGCAGGTGGATGCGCTTGCAGAGCTCGATGGTCCGCGTCGTACTTCTCCTCTGAAACTCCCTAGGACAGCAATCACCAAGCGAGATCGTGAAGACGTTCCGCAAGAAACAACGGAATCCGACGCCAGTGCTCTTGAAGAACCCAATCCGAATCAAGCCTTGCTGTCGGAAGGGTGTGCACTCTCTCCAACTCCCAATCTGAACAAAGCTGCCCCACGGAGTGTCTCTCAGGGAGAAAAGCGGCAGCTTCGAAATGCACTCGCCCGCCAGAGCGTCCCTCGACCTGCGTCGAGCTTTGCTCCTGACACCGTACCAAGTCAATTCCAGAAGGCAAAACCACGCGTGTATCGATCGAGCGTCCACTCAGTAGTCACCAACTCGAACCAATCTCGATCCAATGCTGCAGTCGTAACCTCAACGATCGGTAGTACGGATTTCGACCATTCGGCTTCGGTGGCAAGCAATGCTACTGGCAATGGATCGCGGAACCGCCATCAGCGGCAAGGCGATACCCAACACCACCAAGACCGAGTTGCAATTGTCTCCGTGGCAGAAGAGGAAATGGATGGGCACTTGCGTCTCGACTTTCAGGCGTCGAGGTCCACACAGCGTAAATCGGCCAAACAGGACGACAAGCAAACGACCGAGATCCTAGAATTTGCAACAGTTCATTTCATCCCCTGGTCATCACTGAGGAGTGAGCACCAGCTTGTAGAACTCACAGCCGCGACGCGATCACGACTTGTCGTCCAGGAGGCTTTCGAAGACAAAATCACGATCCCCACACAAGACGACTTCATCAGTGGTGACGTCAAGGCTCAGCTGACGATTCGTGCGTTCTCGCGCTGGTACCTGTCCGGAAAGCAAACCCACCAACGCATACGTGGGCTCTTTCTACGGGAGGAGCTCCGTTTTGCCGCACGAGATGCGTTTGTCAACATGGCGATGACGAGCTCTGGGTGCTCAGTGCCTCATACAGCCGATATTGATGACAACACGTCACCACATTGGATCCGATTCACTGTGTGGTACGCTACGGGCGACCCGTATTTCGGTGGCGCCGCACTGTCGACCACGGAGGCGCCAAAGCGACTGGCCGATCGACTACAAGAGCGAACCTCGTTTCTGAAGAAGCGACTCGAGACTCTCGGGTCAGTGCCCTCCCCTGATGAAGGCCCCTACATCTTTGATGCGACCCACTTTGTCAGTGCATCAAACGGAGGAGTCGACGTGACGTCCTGGACACAACAGAGCGACGAGTGCAGACAGCGAGAACTATTGCTTGCACTGGACGATCCAATGGTACAAGTCGCTGCTATTGCCGACGAGGTGGAGCTGTCAGACATGACGATGGTCAATCTTCACGACATCGACATTTGTTCCTTAGCGCCGTCGTTCACGTCATGGTGGGCACGACCAAGCAATGTGTATCGCCGCGAATTTCTGAACCAAGAGCTCGCAGAGGCTGCAAGGGACGAGCGCGTACGTGACACACTAAACAGGGGAGGCGGTGAACAAGCCGCGACACCATTTCGAGAGGCGTATTTCGAATCCAGCTCAACGCGTGAAACGTTCCTGACGCAGAAGCTTGCTCGCAAACAGCGACTGAAACGAATCGACACGATCTTCCGGAGCGGCAAACACTCGGCGCCCATTCTCTTTAAGGCATTTCAAGTATCGTTGCTGGTCCCGTTCACCTTCCCGCTGGTTCGAGCAGTTTCTTCGGAGGCTTCGACAGAGATCGCATTGGGTGAGGAAACTCTCGAGCAGCAAGGCGATGTCCTCGAGAAAGAGATCGGTCGCTCACAGACGACGCCCGATGCTCCACAGGAACTTGTCCACGACTTGGATCGTCGTTTCGAGGAGCTTGCGCTCATGGCGTTTGAAGATGCTTTGTCCAGAGAGCAGAACGATGCGTACGACTCGGGGAGTGACGACGATCGCGACGTCGAGCGAACGCCCATCGAGCCGCCCAAACGCAAGGACTTTACCAACTCGTACTTTTTTGGGAATTTGCCCAAGATGTTCCGCATCAACGCAGGCGGGTGGATCGCTGGCAGTGGACTCGATAACGGAGACGAAGAGGTCGAAGAAGAGGAGCGACTGGAGAAAGAGCGCCAGCGTCAGGAGATGCTCGATCGCCTCGAGGCCGAGCGTATTGCCGAGGCCGAGCGCCAGGCCGAGCGCATGCGGCTCGAAAAGGAAATGGACGAGAAGGCGTTGCAGATGAAGCGACTGCGTCAAGTGGAGCTGCGGAAAATCCTGGCTCACCAGGCAGAGATCGAGTCGCAAAGAATGGAGCGGGACGCACATCTCGCCAGGGTGCTTGAACGAGCTGCTATGGAAGCAGAGGAGTGGCATATGAAGGCGTGGATCCAGTCTATGGAGATGGAGCGCGCCGCGATGATCCGCGAAGATCGACTCGCAGCTGAAGTCGCATTGGCTGAGCGTCATGCGCGGCGAGACGAGATGCGACGCGTGCTGTCCGAGATAACCCAAATGGATGCGGAGGATCGGCGGTCCAACCTCACACAGGCCGAGCAGCTGGAGCGTGAGCGTCAGGAGCAGCTTCGCGTGAACTATTTGACGGAGCTGTATGAACCGTTTGAGCCGTTCTTTCCAGAGTCAAGAACCCCGAGCGAAGAGATGCTGCCAATCATCACACGGAGGCCCAAGAGAAGAGTGCCGAGACCGCAAAAGCAAGACGGGTATATACTGCCGATGGCTGAGATGTTGGTGCTGGATTCCGATGTGGAGCAGGAGCAGTACGCTGTTCGCGAGTCACGCAAGTTGCGTCAGCTTCTGGGTCTGCCTCTCAACACCCCGCAGAGCCGGCGAAGGATGCAGATCCCGTCGGAACGCGACATCATTAAGACGCGCCAAGATCTACTGCGCATGCTGCCACCAACAGTCAGTGGAGAGGAGGACCGATTGGATTTACTTGGCATGAGCGAACCGGGGTTCTCTGATAGCAGGAAGACACCCACCCCGCAGCAGGCCGAGCGTCAGCAAAACAAAGCAAGGTTACCAGAACTCGTCCAGTGGAAGGCGCAGCGCGGCGAGCGACTCACTGACTTGACGCAGGTTGCGGCTTCCCCAGCGAAGAGTAACCAACACAAAGCGAAGGCAAAACCACTAGTGGACCAACCAGCGCGACAGCAAACGGCCCTCCCATTTTTCAGGGGAAATTTCCTTGTCGAAGGCACGAGACCTAGATCCCAGGCGTATGTTCGCAAATGATGTCTTCTCAACAGAAGCTACGTACTCTCCATTGCGACGGAGCATCTCGTCGCCTCCAGGATGCGGTCGATGGGCAACCTGCCTTCCCGTGCGCTGTACTGAAACAGGATCTTGGTCCAGCTATCGGCCAGCGCCCGCTGCGGCGAACAACGGGCGACAAACGTCAGTCCTGCGATCTCACCGACGAATCCTTCCTCGAAACAAAACTTGGCCAGGTCACCGTCCGTCAGCTGCACGAAACAACAAGAGAGCATATGTGAGCTACAGATCGGCAACAGTGAAGGCCATGCAACATGGGCGTACTTCGTGGGCCTCGACAAAGGCCTCGTCTGGCGTCCACATGACGATCCCTTCAAGCGTCACGAAGTTGCCGTCGGCATTGAACCGCAGCACGATCGTCGGCCTATCGCTAAAGACAAAGTAGCGACTCGTCATGGCGTCCTTCCACACGAGCGCGAGCGGCGTGAGCCCCAAATCGTAGTGCGCGGCCTTCATGAGGAACATGAGTCCATCTCTATGTGGGATATTCACATCAAACCAACTGTCAGCACTTGCCACCACAGCGAATCGAAAACCACTCACTTGAGAAATGGGAATGGCGTCGCGTACGCTGTATGCAGACCTTGCTCGTCGCACTCGAAGCAGGGAATAGGCTGCGACAGCATCCACCACGTCAGTATTCCCACCATTCCAAGACCGACAGCAATAGAAAATCTCCCACCAGGAAGCGGTACGGGTTCGCCGGCGAGACATTGGCCGCTGTGCCTTCGTCCAGCTTGTCGCGCATCCAGTAGAGACGAAACTCGGTCGTGCAGTCATACAGCAAGTAGCCTTTCCAGCACATGACGTCCAGTACGTAAAAGGTCTCGTCATGCTCATGGAAAATACAGTCGAGAATGCAGTACGCCTCGCCTGACGCCGCGGTCTTGCGTGAGCCATTGGGTAGTGCCGACGGAAACCTCTTGAGAACACTGCCGGACTGGGTGCGCGCGATCGTAATGCCGCTGGTCATACAAACAATAAACGCACCATGAATGAACCGCTTTCTCCTTGCCAAGTCACTGCTGCATGGACACAGATATACGTACTTGCTCGCGACCACGAGGCAGCGCTTGCCTTCGGGGCGTGGCAGCACGTACCAGCCGTCGCCGGTCGTGCTGCCGCGGCCATTGAGGTCACCAGGCACGTCGACCATCCACTCGGGTACCATGAGCTGCTGCGCGTAGTGCTGTCGCCGGCGCTTCACGCGCTCCTCTCGGGTCTTCATCTTGCGCTTCTGTGCGTCGGCGCTGTCAGTGGCAAGCGCCACGAGCTCCATGGCGTCGCCGCTTTCCGGTTCGCTCTCGTCCGCTCGCTCGGCGCGGTCGTCGCCCTTGGCGAGCCTTCGCGCGTGGGCTGTGAGGTCGCGCCTCGCTCGGCGCTGCTGTTGCACCGTCTCACGGCGTCGCGCCGCCGCGTCGCGCACCCATGGCGTCTGCTTCACGCCCGTGCGCTTGCCCGAAGCCGCAGAGACCGATGGGTCCATTGCACTCTTGGCTTCTTGCCGTTGGTGTTTCGCCATCAAACCGTTTACCGTATCTGTCAAGGTTCAAATATACGCTATTTGGGAGGATGTTAAAAACAGTGGCGGTTCTTAACTAACTACTGCGTTCCCCACACAACCAAAAATGGCGACCACGGCGGCGGCGCCGCCGGCCGAGGAGATCGTGCTCGCGCGCGAGTGCGAGTACCGCGTCGAGATCAGCGCGCAGGCCGAGATCACCGTCAAGCTCGTGAGCGGCTCGGCCGAGCTTTTCGGCGTCGAGCTCGCGATCGACCGCGAGTACACGCTGCGCGACCAAAAGGCCGCCATCTTTTCGTGGTACGGCGCGACGCTCCAGGTGCGCGGCACGCCCGAGGTCGCGTACACGTCCGATGAGACGCCCATGAACAGCTACGTCAACATCCACGCGCAGCTGCAAAAGCGCCGCGAGCTCGCCAAGCTCAAGCACAGCGCCGGCCCGCGCGTACTCGTGGCCGGCCCCGTGGACAGCGGCAAGTCGACGCTCACGCAGATCCTGCTCAACTACGCGCTCCGGCTCGGCGAGAAGCCGACGCACGTCGACTTGGACGTTGGCCAGAACAGCCTGAGCGTGCCCGGAGCGGTCGCGGCCTCGCCGCTCGACATGAACTGCCTCAGCGTCGAAGACGGCTACGTGCTCACGAACCCGCTGGTGCACTTTTTCGGCCACACGAGCATGGCCGACAACGCCGACCATTTTCGCCACGTGCTGCGGCAGCTCGCACGCGCCGTCAAGCGGCGTCTGGAGGACGATCCGGACGTGAACGCCTCGGGGTGCGTCATTAACACGTGCGGCTGGGTCGACGGCCTGGGCTTTGATCTGCTGGTCGAGTCGATCCAGGCCTTTGACGTCGACGTCGTGCTCGTGATCGGGCAGGACCGCCTCTACAGTCGTCTGCAGAGCTCACTCGCGTCCAATTCCAACCTCTCGATCGTCAAGGTGCTGCGCTCGGGCGGTGTCGTGCCGCTCAACAGCAAAGTGCGCGCGGCGCGGCGCCAGAGCCGCATCCGCGACTACTTCTACGGTGCCCACGCATTGCTGCGGCCCGTGCCGCTGCTATCGCCGTGCGTCAATGAGTACGATCTGGACGAGCTCACGTTCTACGCCGTCAAGGATATGACCGTCTCGGCCGGCATGCTGCCCGTGGGCCAGACCGCGAGCGATCTCAGCCGGCTCTTTGTGACCAAGCTCGACAAGACGCTCGACCAGCAGCACTCGGTCGCGGCCGTCGCCCACCCGAAGAAGCGAGATGCCCACGAGAATTCGTCCTCGGCGGACACGGCGTGGCTGCTCGAGGCGCCTGCCGCCGGCTTTGTCGTCATGTACGTTGTTCACCCCTCCTCTCTCTGGATACATGCTGATACGGATACTAATACTGATGACCCCCTCATAGTAAAGAGATCCGCGAGGCCGACAAAAAGATCGTGCTGCTCGTGCCGTCTCCCGGCCCATTGCCGTCCAAGCACCTGGTGCTCGGCTCCATCAAATGGATCGAATAAAGAGCAATCAACCTTCCCATCGTCCTTCTATTTTATGGCTCTCTCCATATCCTATTATCTCCACCTTAGAACCAGCCCTGGTCGGGGCGGTTCTGACGGTACCAGTCGCCGTTGTTCACGTCGAGCGCACGCTCAAATTCGCCGGCACGGGCCACGATCTTGACCACTATCTCGTAAAACGTCACGTTGGTCTCGTCGTCCACGACCTTGGAGAGCTCGTCGTAGAGCGACACAGCGCAGCGCCAATCTTCCTCTCGCTCACAGGACGCCATCACACTGCGCGCGAGCTCCGTCTTGACCGCCACGGGCGTCGTCGCCAACGGCAGCGACTGGTACAGTTCGACGAGCCGCGCGTGGTCGTGGAGTTCAAATGCTGCACGTGCTGCGAGCACATAGAGCGCATCGCACGGGTACTGGAGCTGCGGCGCCCAGGCCGTCGCATAGTGTTCCCGCGTGGCCTCAAAGTCTTCAAGCACATCGAGAACGTCCTGGTACTGCTGCTTGCGAAGCGCGTACTTCATCATGGCCGTGAACGCAAACACCGTGATGAACGACGGCTCGCTCGCCATGTCGTGGAGCTGTTTCTGGGCGCCGATCCAGTCGTCGGCCTGGAGGTACGTCATCAAGAGGTGGTTGTGCGGGATCGCTGTGGGCAGCTGGCCGCGCTTGATGAACTCTTCCAGCAGCGCCGTGGCCGTGGCCACGTCGCCCAACTTCGAACAGGCACGTAGCAGATAGTTGAGCGTCTTGGCCGTCTTGGCGCGGCGTCGGCACGTGTAGTCTTCTTGCCACAGCGAGAGGACCGACTGATAGTCGCCGGCTTCGTAGTAGACGCCCATGAGCGTCTCAAAGTTGGCTCGGTCGCGGCGCAGTGCCTGCTCGTCGATGGCCTGTTGCCAGTACGCGAGCGCCTGCGCGACGTCGCCCGTGGCGGCGCATGACTCGAGCAGGCCGTTGAGCGTATAGACGTCCCACGAAATGTGGTGGGCCGCCATGCTCTCGAGAATCCGCGGCAGCAGATCCTGACGGCGTGAGCGGCGCGCGCCGAGAATGAGCGCGTTGAACGTCACCTTGTCGGGGGTCAGACCTTCTTGTTCATCGAGCCGCCCATACACAGCGAGTGCGTCGTCCATGAGGCCAGCGTTGCCGTACGCAGAGATGGTCGTGTTAAAGATATAGAGCGACGGCGTGCCGTGCGACTCGATAAACGCCAAGATCTTGTTGAGCTGCTCCATGTCGGACGTGCGGGCACACGCTGCAAGCGCCGCGCTGCTCACTTTGTCACCAACGTACACGTCGTCGTCCACGAGCTGCGCAAAGAGTTTGGACGCGACCACAAACTGGCGGTTGCGCGAGCACGTCGTGATGGCCGACGCGTACACGTCGCTCTTGGCGAGCTTCTTGCCGTACGGCAGCGACTCCAACAACTCCTCAATGTCTTCCCACTGGTTGAGCCGCGCGTGCGCGAGAACCACGGCGCCGTACGTGCGGTGGTTGGGTGTAACGTCCGCGTCCAGCATGTCCTTCAAGAGATGAAACGCCCGGGGAATGCGATCGCGGCTGCCGCGCGCGCACGCGTGGATCGCGCTCGTGTACGTGATGACGTCGGGCGCCACGCCAAAGTGCTTGGCAATGTTGAGCACGCCCAGAGCGACCGTGGCGTTGCCCAGGCGCGCGCTCTCGGCGGCCACACGGTTCAGGCGGACGCGGTCCTCGGGCGCGCCGCGGATCTGGTGCCGCAGCAGCGCCAACGCCGTCTTCGTGCGGTTCAACTTGATGAGCGCGCCCACGAGCAGCACGAGCTCTTGGTGGGACCAACTGGTTTGCTGGATCGGAAACTCGTCGAGGTACGTGCGCAGTGTGGACGACACGATGCCCGTGGCCATGCAGTCCTCGAGCAGCACGCGCAACTTGAAGCAATCCATGTCGCGCCACGTCTTCTTTGGGTACGCCGCTTTCAGCTCCACGTGTGCGTATGACTGTGGGCGGTGGTGCCGCGCGTCCGAGATCGTGCGCCCCAGCAGCGCCGCGTTCGGCGGCGACGGCGACGCGGACGACGAAGAGGCTTGGACGCGCGCTAGTCTGGGCTGCCGCCGTGGCGAGCCGTGCGGGGGCTCGTTCGAAGCCGCAGCGAGGGCTGCATGGGCTTGCGTCGAGCAGCGCTGCAGCGACTGCAACGATCGGCGCGGGAGGACGACGAGGCGGTGCGCGGCGTGCATCTCGAGGCGCCTGGCGAAGATGGGGATTTGGCCGGGGACCGAGAGGTGTGGACGTTGGCCCACTCAAAAATATGGGCACCCTCTCGAAACGAATGAACCGTTTAGAGAGGGTCGGGCCAGTAGCTGCAAAGACATGAGACGTTGCAGATTGAAGTCGTAAATAGGGTCGTAAAAACGCGTAAAAAGTCAAAGAAGCCATACATAGGTACATAATCCCTTGCGGAGTAGGTTCCGTGCGGAACAGTTGACCCTACGTATATGCAAGTACAGTGGATTTGCCTTCAATCGAGACAAATCCACTCAGATAGAGAGCATCTCTGGGCGGGACTGAATGCGAATTTGTACTTAGCTTTGGGATGATCTTGCACAGCTCCCTGGCGTTATTCCTCCAATTCGCATTCACGCCATTTCCCTATCTGCAGCTCACCACGCACTTCTCCTCCTCTCTCCCCTTCTCCTCAGCGATGGTCGTCAAGCTCCTCACGCACGAACACGGCAAGGGCCGCGTGCGCATGCTCAAGGTCGACCGCCAGCTCGACCGCCACCACGTGATCCAGCTCGAGGCCGAGATCCTGCTCGAAGGACCGGCTGAGCGCGCCTACTACGACGGCGACAACGGCGGCGTGCTGCCCACGGACTCGGTCAAGAACACGGTCTACGTGCTCGCCAAGAAGCACGAGTTCGAGTCCATTGAGGAGTTTGGCGTGATTCTTGCCAAGCATTTCTTGACGACACACCCCACCATTGTTCGTGCCACGCGTTGTGACCCTTGATACATGAGCAAGACCCAACTGATCCTCTTTCTTTTTCCGTCTCTTAGATTGACGTCGCCAAGGTCAAGATCTTCCAGACCGAGTGGGTCCGCGTCGTCGCACCCGACTCCAAGGGCAAGATCGTGCCGCACCACCACGCGTTTATCGGCGGCGGCAGCGGTGTCGCCACTACCTAGTACGTTCCTTTCCCACCCAAATAGTCCTCTCTCCTGTGTGGCAACTCACATTTGGGCTACTAGTGTCGTCGGCCGCAAGGCGCCCCACAATGGCGACGTACAGGTCTCGATCCAGTCGGGCCTCCAAGGGCTCCAGGTGCTCAAGACGGCCAAGAGCAGCTTCGTCGACTTTTTCCGCGATGACTACACGACTCTGCCTGATGTGCCCGACCGCCTCGTGGGCTCGGTCGTCACGGCCACGTGGAACTACACGAGCGAGGCCCTGAAGTGCGATTTCAAGCAGCAGGCGGCGGACATCAAGCGCGTGCTGATCGAGACCTTTGCCGGTCCGTCTGATGTTGGCGTCGACAGCCCCGCCGTGCAGTACACGCTGTACAAGATGGGCGAGGCCGTGCTCGACCAGGTCCCGTCGGTCAAGGACATTACGATCACCATGCCCAATGTCCACAACCTCCCCGTGGACCTCACGCGGTTCGGCCTCAAGAACAAGCACCCGCACGGCGAAGTGTTTTTGCCGACCGACGAACCGCACGGGATCATCCGCGCGACCATGGTCCGTGCCACCTCCAAGCTCTAAGATGGCGAAGCGTAAGGTCTCCAAGTTTGTAAGCGGTACTAGTACTTCCTGCCGACAGAATCAAATGGGATCCAATCCATTCGTCCACACGCATTGACTCCTTGGTGTGCGTGCAGTGCGATTTGAAATAGTGCAACGCAGCTCACTCGAACACACAAGGATGAAGCAGGAGATGCAGTCATTGACAATGCATCACAAAGAGTTTCTCTCTCTTGTGCAAGGTCAGCGTAAGCTCTTTGGTGCTCATTGAAACTTGCATCCCGTGCCTCGTGCCGATTCACTGTCAGCTGCTCGGCGAACCATCACGGATGCCATTCTGCATGGTCGCGATTGGATAGTGTAACTATCCAAGCTTTGTTCCCACCACTGCTCGGGCGTGTACTAACCCATCAGATCTATTGCGCGAAGAAAAGCAACCAGCAGCGCTTCCTCTGGTCTCCATGCAGGTTATAAGCTCATCGGTGGTGTAGTTGTATTGACTGGTCCTTGGAAGACTGCCTTCTCACTGAACTCGTGCAGAAAGGTCCTTTCGTCTACGCGTGGAGCTTGTCGGCACGGCGGAACAAGCTGTCGACGATGTTGCCCACGTTCTGAATCACACCGAGACCCGACGTGTAGGTTTTCTGGCACAACAAAACATCATGTGTCAGTTGTCACGTCGCCACCAAATGGTAATGGAAATCACCCACATCTTCATCAGCGCTGTCGTAGACGATGAGCTGGCCCTTGCCCTGGTCCAAAATGCCATGGAACTTGTGGTCCAAGATCATTTGCGAGAGCCTACAGCAGTAAACACACGTCAGGATCCCAGTTGCACAGACATGGCAGTGACAGTGCATAACGCACTTGAGCTCGATCTGCGCGAGCGGGAGGTTGATGAGCTTGGCGACGTGGGCAATCTCGACACATGAAAACGGCTGGATGATCTTGATCAGGTTGCTCTCGAGCAGCTTCTCGTAGAGCTTGCCCAAGTGGATCTTGATGAGCGCGTCCTCGACGAGCTGCGGTGCGTACTTGGTCGTCGCGGCCTCAAACAGCTCGAGCGATCGCTGCTCGTGGGCCTTGGCGACGGCCTGGAGTGCCTCCAAGTCAATACCAATAAACTTGATGGCCTGCTTGCCGTTGATGATATTGTTGACATCGCTCGCGTCGCCGTTCGCAATCTTGGCCAGCAGCATGTACTTGAGACAGGCCAAAGCCTCTTTCGTGTCGAGGCTGGCGAGTGCCTCAAAGGCCTCGAAAAAGTACGAGTAGGCCGTCTTGTAGTCGTGCTCTTCAGCGTGGAGCACGCCCGACATGTGGTCAATCTGCGCCTGCGTGCGCGGCACGACGTAGATCGTGTTGGAGATGCTGCGCGCGGCCGTGAGCGCGGCCTTGGCCTTGGGCACGTTGCGAAGAGCGTGGTGGAGCTTGCTCTCGACCAAGTGGATCTCCACGAGCAGCTGCTTGTCGTCGAGCTTCTTGATCTCACGCACGAGCGTCGTGATGAGATCCAGCGCAAGCTGGTACTTCTGCTGCTGGAAATAACTGCAGTTCCGACAGATGAAGACCGTCAGCACCGATCGTTTCTACCTATAAGAACCGGAGCCTCATGCCACGTACATGGACGCGAGCCGCGCCTCGATGCGTTGGCGCAAGAACGCGTGCTTCTCCTGCTTGCACCACTCGATCGAGTCGAGGCAGAGATCGGCCTGGAGCTGAAGCGCCTTGTCGCTGTCCAGCACCTGCACCTTGGAGACCATGTCGATCACCGTGCGGACTGTGGTATGGAGGGAAACGCAACGTTAGAATCCCGTGTTGATTTGCGAAACACGCCGAACACAAACGCACTGATTTTGCCCGTCTTGGCCTTGGGAATCGTGAGAAAAAATGGCCGCAGCGACTGCAAGAGCGTCGCGAGCTCCTTCTCCCGACTGTATACAACAGCACGATTATCTCAAGCGTATGAGTTGGCTGTGTCTCTTTCTGTTGGCGGTCAGAATCAACAACGAAACGTACCCGTACTGGATGTAGAGCTGGCTCAGCTTGTAGATCGCGAGCTCCTTTGTGCGCTGCACGACCTCATTCGCAGGGTCATTGCCGACTGACAAGGGACACAATACACACAAGCGCAGCGTACTACGTCAGTTCTTCCCTTGCCTTCCCCCGTTGGATGCATGCAAAAATTCTGCAGCGCCCGCCGACCGCTTCTACTCACTGTATGCGATGATCTCCTGGAGCGCCTTGATGGCCGTCGCCGGGTCGCTCGTCGGCGTGAGCGTGGCAATCGTCTCCTCCGCCTCGTCCAGCTGCAGCTGCAGCGGGTGGACGGCGTCTGCGTCCTCCATCTCCACGTCGCGCTTCTCCATGGTAGATAGATAGGGGGCTTCTTGTCTTGCTTTTTGGTCTGCCCCAAAACTGGGGGAATATCTTTCCCGACCCAAAACCTCCCATATATGATTCATTGTCTATTCAGGTAATTTACAGAACAATCCAGTGTCGACTCTGAAAGTCGATAGATCTCATCCTTGACGTAGCACAGGCAGCGAAATGGACTTGGAGAGTCCACTGCCTGCGCCGCAGCCATCGTCTCCATTCCAGCCCTGCATACCATCGCCCGAGGGTGTCCCGTCCGCGTCAAATGTGGTCGTGAGGAAGAGAGGCGGCTCGCCGTGCTCCGATAGCGCCGCCATTGCCGTCCCCAGGCGGCCGCCCAACATTCCGGCCGTGGATGGTGCAGGGGACAGATCGCCTGGAGAGTTAGGCGGCGACTGCATAGCCTTGGGCAGGCGGAACCCGGCACGATACACGTACGATGAGCCGGGCGAGAAGCCCACGCGGTTCGCGTCGAGATCGCTCGCGAGTCCTGGACTTCCTAGCAGTCCCATGGCCGACGGCTTGCGGTTCGAGCTCTTGCGCCGACTGCCGGCCAGTGCTGAGCTTGTGGCAACCAGTCGCTGGGTTTCAAGGAACGGTGAGCCAGCGACTGCGGGGTCGTCACTTGTGAGGTCGCCAAACATGCTTTGGCGTGCGGCGCCGCGCCGCGCGTGCCCCGTGCCGCCGAGCGTGCGTCGCTTCATGCTGGCTTCGACGATGTTGCCCAGCGTCTCAATGTACAGCTCCCGACGGTCGAGGGTCGACTTGTCAAACTGCTCGCCAATGTTCTTGTTATTCATGATCTTGGTCTGGATCTTCATCTTCATCTTCTCGAGAATACTGTCCTGCGCATCGAGCATGAGCTCGTCCAGGTCGTTCTGCTGCTTGGTCTCCTTGTTGCACCCGGAATGGAGCACCTCGTACTCGGCACGCGCGACCATGAGGTCGGCAAAGAACTGGCAGTTCTTCGCGAGTAGCTGCTGCTGCTTCTCGTTGAACAACTTGCGTGTCACGAGTGCCGAATTGTTGGGCCCACTGCCGCTCATCTGGTTGTTGTCCCTTGCACTCGCCCTGGTGTTGGAGGTTCTCGCCGAGATCTCAAACTTCCAGCATTCCGTCACAAAGATCTCACAAATGCGATCGAGCTCGCGGTTCATGTCGGGCAGATCCATATTGCGGATCGATGACCGCGCGACGACGTCGGCAAAGTGGTCCTGCTTCTCCTGGAACGACCGGTACAGCGCCTCGACACGGTCCGACTCTTTATCGACGATGGACACGAGCTTGATAGTGGCCTGCTGGATCTCGTTCCGGTTGTCGGCCTGCATGGCCATCATCTGCGACTGCGCGGCATCTTGCCGTGCGTTCAGGTCGTCGCGCGCCTTGGTCAACATGTCAAGTGTGCTGTTGATGCGCTTGGTTTCCATCACTTGAGACCGCAAATTCTGGTCCACGTCGTGTTGCGTCGCCTCCAGGTCACGCCGCAGCGTGGACTGTGCGTCTTCGACGTGGAAGAGTTGGTTCTTGATCACACCAATCTCGTTTTCCGTGACCTTGATATGCTTGTCCAGCCCACTCTGGAGATCCTGGGTCGATCGATGGAGCACCTGGAGAGACGTGTCGGTGGCAGCCTTGTATTCGGTGACTTCGCGCTGGAGAGCGTTCCCGTGTTCCATGGATTGGTTCAGATTGAAGGAGAGCCGCATGCTTTCTTCCGAGATGATGCTCATGTTGGACAAGACGCGATCGAGCGAGTCAAATACCTGCGTGAACTGGGTCTTCATATGATCTTCATGGGTCGTGAGCTGCTTCTGCTGCGTCCCAATCTTGCGCGTCACGTCGGCCATATTCAGCTGCACAACGTCCAGTTTGGACCCCAACGACTTGACCTCGCTGTCTAGATTCATCGCCACGAGCTCGGTCACGACAGCATTGACCGCTGCCAGCTCACCTCGAATGGCCGTCGCCGTCTCGCCCATCTTTTCCACCATTCGATCGTCTTGCTCAACCCGTAGGCGCTCGGCCTCGGCCTTGTCGTTCAGCATTTCTTCGCCAAGTCGTCGAACGACCTCTTGCGTTTCTTCAAAGCTCGTGACTTTTTCTTGGAACACATCCATCTCGGACGAGTTCGATTCCACCTTGGCCACGGCCTCACTTAGTGTCAAGCGCATGTCATTGATGGTCTGCTGTCCCTCCGTGTGCTTCTTCATCAGCTCGATCACGTGCTCCTCCATGCGGGCCTGCTTGCGCGCCACCGTTTCCATTTGCTCGGCGTTCTGCGAGTTGATATCTTCCTGATCCGATCGCGACGTGAGCAGGTCTTCAAGGATCTTGTTCGACCGCGTCTCCACATCCTCGAGCACATGCTGTCGATCGGCCTTCATCTGCTGGGCGATGCGCTGCTCGGCCGCGATGAGATCGTTCCGCGTGACGCACGCGCGCATGGCTTCATTGATCTTCTCCACTTGCGACTGCACGACGCTCTCGTGCTTGGCGTTGCGTGCCTGCACCACGGCGTCGCGCCGCTTGATCTCTGACTGGAGCCGCGCGACAGTGTCTTTCGCTTCGGTAAAATTCTGCTTCAGAGCTGAAAAGGCGTTCGTCTGCTTGTGGATCGCTTCCCAGAGTGGCTTGAGCACGAGTTCCATGTTAAGCTGCTCAGCGTCGCTGGAGAGAGATGCTGCTGTCGCTGCCGCCGTGGCCGTCGCTTCGGTGGTTGTTTCTGTCGGATCTCCACCGGAGAGTTTCTTCGTGGATACGGATGCTCGTCGGCCACCAATGCCACGGATACTGCTGCCCGTGGAGAGCCGGTGGTACGGCGTGGGGTTGTACCCTCCAGTCGACGCCGCTACAGACATTGCGCTTTGCTGCAGCAGCAGCTCGTGGCGCAGCTCCAGCACTTCTTTCTGTAGGCCGCTGACCTGTTCGTGCATGGCCTGGCTCTCGACGACAGCATCGACGTTGTTGGCGACGTCCGTGAGCGCGCGAAGCAGCCATGCGGGCAGCGCGGTCCCGCTCAGCAGCTCGTTTCGCTCGAGCGCCAGCACCTGAGCGCGCAGCTTAGTGATGACGTCGACCAGGGACTCCTCGTTGATGAGTAGCTCCGGCGCAGACCGCCACGCGAGCCGCGTCGCGCTCCCGCCAGTGCCGACGTCCATGTTGCCCTTCCCTATTAGTTATCCACACGGGTGCATCCACTGGCTTGCGTCACGGTCGACAAGGCGGCGAGACGCGGCGCCTTGACACAGTTTCTACACGACTGCGCATTCGTTGCCCACCTTCAGCTATTCTTGGTGTGGTGAAAGTCAGAGAGCCATGAATACGTACATATCGGATCGAGCAATAAACGCGAATTCAGCCAATCATTACCGCCACCAAAGCGTCTAGCCGACTTGGTGATTCGTGATGCTGGCGACGACGCAGGAAAGAGCCTACAGTGAATTCCCAACGGTCCAGCTGCACCACGCCATTTTGTCCCTCCATGCGAATGCGTATCTGCAAACACAAACCCATAGCCACTCGTTAGTCCTCTTCCCATGAATATTCGCTCCGCCCAGCACGATCATGCACCACACACACGAGATCTACGTTGCTGGTCTGCTCAATTGCCCTTGCGCATTGGCATTGAGATATTGTCAGTATTGTCAATCTCAATAATTGGTTGCGGCCGAGCCCAATACTTGTAATACACACATCCACAATATATCGTTGTGAAATACTGTTGTCATTCAATGAGCCTTAATGCTGGTTTTTGTATGCCACTCCGGCAGAGCGGTGTTGAGGCCGTGCTAGTCGCTGGCACGAAGATTCTCGAGAGCTCGTCGAGCGACATCGGCTCGCTTCGATGCGCGAGTTCAGCCTCCATCTGTCGGATCCGATGCGCAGCTTTCGCAGGCGAACCTTCCAGCCGGGCGATCTTCACCTCGCTCGCCCGCCGTACTCGCGTGATCTCCACCTCACTCGCCCATCGAACTCGCGCGCGGCCTCTAGCTCTTGGATGCGGCGGATGCGGTTCTCGAGTTCTTCTTGAGCTCTCGCCAGTTCTCGTTGGGCAATCTTCATCTTGTTCGCGGCCTCCCGCTCTCCAGCTCTCAGCAGCGCGATCTCGTATGCTGCGCTTTCTACTTCTGCTTGCGCCGCCGCTAGCTCGAGCTCGAGCCGTTCGTTGGCATCAATCATGTTGCGCTGCTCCTGTTGGCGGCGAAGGCAGTGGCTCTCACGCCGTGGGTCTGGCGGTCTTCGGCCGGCGATGCGGGCCGGTGCTATCTAGCAGTCGAAGACGCGGTGAAGAGAGGCGTGAGGGAAAGTGTCCAGCGATTCGAACGTACCTGGGGGATTTAGCGCGGCGTCCATTGCCGACGCCTGGTGTTTGCGTCCACTGTGCGTGAATGGGAGATGCACGGAATCCCAGTCAAGTTGACCCGGAGGGTTGCCCTCTGCGGGGGGGGGGGGGGGGGGGGGGGGGGGGGGGGGGGGGGGGGGGGGGGG